>JAWQEG010001592.1:0-55594 GCA_033782935.1 Petrolisthes cinctipes | reverse complement strand
GAGGAGTTGGGAGGAGAGAGAGGAATGCTGGGGAGAGTTGGTGAAATGTATAGACAGGAGTTGGGGAAGACTGATTAGGAAAAGTGAGTACAATTGAAATAATGACTATGATAGGATGGGAGAGAGGGAATATAGAGTACAGCTGAAGAGAGGAGTCATAGGGTGTAGAAAATGGATGTGAGGGATGAGCCTATCGAGGAATAGACTGGATATGGGAATGACAGTGGAGAAGAAGTAGGACTGAGAAGAAGATTAGATACGAGAGAGGGAATGATTCAGCTGAGGGAGGAAGGGAGGTATGGGGAGAGGGAGGAGGTGCTGGGGGATGAGATGATAAAGAGTAGACTAGTTCTGGGAAAGACTAGTTTGGGAAAAGGAGTAAAATTGGGACCCTATCTTGGGAAAAAAAGAAAAAATTGGAGACTTGAAAGGAATGGGTATAGTTGGATCACAGCTGTATTGTAAAAGAGATGTTGGTGAGATTAAGAAGTTAGAGAGATAAAGTGGATAGGAGTAGAGGTAAGGAATTGGAGTGACGATGTGGGAAGGTTATAGCCTTGAGGGTGAGAGGAAAAGGGTTGGGAGGGGAGAGTACAAAGTTTGAGTGAGGGGATGGGGAGGCAAAGAGTGGGTATGATGAGGTGGGGAGGGTAAATTTGGAGTTGTGGGTAATAGGGTGATGAGGGTAAAGACTTGGGAGTGATGGGTTGAAAAAGGTAAAAAAAAAAAAAAATGGGGCTTAAGGGGATGGGGAAGGTAAAGAGAGAGTTGTAGATGATGGGGTTAGGGGGGTACAAAGTATGGTGGAGTAGGTTGGGAAAAATATATATATATATATATATATATTGGGGGAGAATGGAGTAGGGAAAGGTAAATAAAGAGTTTGGGAGTGTAGAGGTAAGCTGGTGGAAAGAGTATACTGTGTCGAGGAAGAGGGTGGAATATGTTGCTAAGGTGAATGAAGTTATTAAGATAAGTAGTGGTGTCAAGATAAAGGGGTTGCAATAAAAGATTTGCCCCGAGGCTTTCTGTATTTTTCTTCCGGAAGCTTATTTTTATAGATTTGTTTTTAAAGTAATGAAAGATGTGAAAACGAGACGGATGAAGGGGAATAATGTGTGGTTTTGTTGGTTACCGATGTGGTATATAGGGTAGGTGAGGGGTGTTGTCATGAGGGTGGGGTTTGGTGGATGGAGGTGATGGGTGTGGAGGGAGATGGTTGTGGAAGATGTCAGGAATGGGAGATGATGCAAGGTGTAGAGGTTAGAGCTATGTGAAGTGAGAAGAGTGAATGTTGAGGATTTGGAGGAGGAAGGTTGTGAAGGTGAGTTAAAGCAACGAAACTGTAGTTAATGAAAGGCCCAAGCACTAATGGGAGGTATAATTATTTTATATGGCAATTAGAGAGGAGGATAGTGATGATAAGGACGAGGTAGTGAGGTACAACGAATATATGGTCTAGATGCTGCGGGAAAGATAACTCTGAACATAATATAATATATAGCCTTTGGAAAATTAGTCCCGTACCAACCAATAAGACAGAATGTATTTTTACATCACTATTGTTCTGATTCTGTACGGTTTACTACCCTTACTAAACTCTGGATACTTAAGAATAGGAAGGGCGTATGAGCCATTTCACCCTGTTAATTAATGTACTCCCCATATTTTGAAGAGCCTCTACATTATCCCAGGATAGCTCATCAGTTGCCGCAGTGTTGGATGGAGAGCGGGACTGACGTTGAATGACCGAGGGTGTTATTAGAAGAGGGAGCAACTTAGAGGGTAAGGAAGGAAGAACGAAAAGTAGGTATGCGTACCATTATGGTAGTGATAATGAACATGGTAGGAAATGCCTTGAGGCTTTCCGCAGAAGAGTGGCCTTTCAACCAACCAACCAACCAAGTACAATGGCTCGTATGCCACTCTGCTATTCTGAAGTATAGTGGGCCTTGGAAAATTAAATAAGCAGATAAGATTCTTTCGGCATCTATTAGTCAACTGATTTTTTTTTAACATTTGTAACTAATCAGACTCCTTCAGTATATTCATAATGTGTCACAGTTTGCAGGAATCGCTAGCCTCCTAATTGATTATATCATTTTACGTTGTTAAAAGCAACATCCAAATAATAGGTTGCACAGCCTTGTAGTTTGCCTTCTTCAAGCACAGGAACGTTTACTTCCTGCTTGGATACATTAGTAGAGGCCGGGTAGTCTAGATTCTTTACAACTCTCCAGGTGCTGTGATGAGGAAGTTCTTTCATATATTATAGATGATTATATTTTCCCACATCCCACGACGACGTTGTGAAGAAATATTATTTTCTGCAGCTGAACAAAGTATATGTAATGAATAATTATTAGAAAACCAGGTAATATATATACATCTTTTATTACTAAGTGTACGCTCGATCCTGTAATTTATAGTTATTGAAGGACGAGACAGTACACGTAACGTGCCCTTAAGGAATTGTAGGCTACTCGGTCAGTTAATTAATAGTGATTGAAAAGCGGAGCAAGAGACACAGCTGTCCGTCCCAGAGAGTGTAAAACTAACTAGTAATATTTGTAGTTGTACGACAGACCGGTCAGCACACTCAACTTATGTCCCTGCTTGTACACACCTGAACAAATACTCAACCGAGAAGCATATGAATTGTAAGGTGCTCTTGTCGTTCTCTCTACCTCCTCTCTCCTCCCTCCCTCCCTCCATCCTTCCTGTCTTGACTGTTAGTGTGGCAGGAGGAGGCTGTAAGGTCGAGAGAAAGACAGGCCAGCGACACCGGGCAGACAGCTCCAGGGACAGGCAAAGCACAAAGCAGTAGGGGATCGACAGGAGGAATAGTGATGGCTGGGGAGATAGTAGGCTTCTGTAGGTAGTAGAAATAAGGATGGAAGGATATAGTCAGGAAAGAGAGAGAGAGAGAGAGAAAGAGAGAGAGACAGAGATTTACAAACTAGACAGGTTCAACATAAGCTACAAGAGAAAACAGAGGAGCGATTTTAATGTGGGGGATACCGGTGAAAGAATAACATAAATAGAGAGGGAGTCCATCATAGTTAATGGACCCTGTGATGTAGTCAGAAAATTGGAGGTTAGTGAGTCCTTCAAATATTGCCACGAAACACAACCTATATTGAAGGAGCTTGTTTCCTGGCATAGTCAGAAGGCACAAAGTCTCATACACGATCACAGGGTCCTTAAAGAGTGATGAATGAAGGATGGGAAACATCATAATTATGTAGTGTAATACTGTTAATACATACTAGGGAAGGCCGATGTCGTGTAGTATATATATAGACAGTCAGGAGAGAAGGAGAAGAGGAGTAATAATGGACAGGTAGAGAGGATGGGACAGGTAGGAGCGGCACGGGAGGCTGGATGAGACAGATGACAGCAGCTATAGAGTAGGGACAGGAGAGAGAGCGCCACCATTCCCCCTCGGGCCAACTAAGCACAAAACCTGAGTGTTGGCGACCAATCAGTGTAATTGTCTCTATAGGCGAGTGATTGAGCTGCGGGGGGAGTATTACAGGGGGTGGGGGGAGGGGGAGGGGAACAGCTGAGGGGGACGAGGGTGCGAGGAGGGGACAGAGGAGGGAGAGGTAATGGGAGATGGAGGAGAGGTGATATGAGGGAGGTAGAAAATGGAGAGAGAGAAGGGGAAAGTAGAGAGAAGGAATGGGGAGAGAGAAAGTGAAAGAAATTGGAAAAGTTGAAGGAGGAGACAGTCGAGGATATTAAAATGAAAGGAGAACGGAAGCAAACGAAAGTAGGAAAGAGGAAATGGGAAATAGAGAAAGGAGAAGAAAGAGAGAGAAACAGGGAATGACATAGGTATAAGAGTTGATAAGCAAAAGTAATATTACGAGTATAAATATTATCAGATAAATGGAAAGAGGATGGAAAGTAGAAATATATAAGAAGAGGGAAGGAGGGAATTATTATCAAATGTTGTAGCCATCTCGGTCAAGTGTAACGCGATCTGTGCCAGGACATTATTCATTAGAGCCTTGGCGTTGTCGGAAGGGCCAATTGGTGGTGTGCATCTCGGCTGGTTAAGGGGAGAGTGCACTGTTGGTAAAGTTGGAGTACCGTAACCGATTCCTGCAAACTATTCCCAGCAACACAACACCATCATTTTTGTTAATCTAGTCCTGTTCCCTGGCAAACTCTGGAGGAATCAAGTCTCTCCAATTATTGAACCAGAAGGATACTACCCCCTTAATGACACATGTGTACAATAGGGTGTGTGATATGTGTTTACGACAAATTTATGGCACATGTGTACTCTCCATTACAAGTGTTATTTGATGATCTGCATGACACGTGTGGTCGGCAATATTATGACTGTTGTTCGTAACTTTCATATAAATTTGGAGTTCACGTATAACAAGTTAGTTTTAGGTGGTTAAGGGGAGATTTTCTTGTTGGTAATTGGAAAGTCTTTGATTCATCCAAACTATGCCACGAAACAGATTCCCCTATTCGTACCATTGAGGATATCTGTTTCCTGGCATAGTTAAATTAAGAGGAATCAATAGCCCTCCAATTCACCAACAAGAGAATCTCCCCTTAAGTTAATGTTTGGCAGGTACAGTAGGCCTCAGGAATTAGTACACAGAGCATTGGTTAAAAGGGGTTATTATTCTACACATACTGATTCTAGTATTACCCAAATAACATTACTAGAAAAGTTTGGTGTTAGGAAATTAATGGACTAAATTTTCTAGTTGTTACGAACTCTTGATGTCACAGTGGTGGTGTATACGAATTCCTGAGGCCGACTGTACGTACAATACAAATGTTTCGTGTGCGATTGATGAGAAATTTTGTGTGAGGCAAGTACTTCATAGCAGATATATATATATTGAAAAGTGAGAGGGAATGTAAGTTACAGATACACACAAATGCCTGTGTAGTAGAAATTTATTGGTTACAGTAACCTCGTACGTTTGTAATTCATGTTCATTCGGAAAATATTAACTCGTGGCACGGGACCCGGTTGTATTGTATTGCACCACTTGCGTAAATGAGAGTGTGTGTGCGTTAGCGTGTTTGTGTGTGTGTGTAGCAAAACATTTATAATAATTTCCATGCCTTGGTATTAAAAGCAGTATATGATTTTGTAATAATTTTTATATTATCAGTGTATGTGGATATGAAAGGTAAAAGGTATAATACATATGGGAATACGCATTACTGTACGGACTAAATGAGGCCGATAATATTTATGTAAAAAGGTATAAAGAACACTTAATTAATAAGCATTCGACCATTAATACCATAGTCTCCAGATGATATTCTTAGGACATACAACGACCAGTACCTGATCGAAGGAGGAGTGGGAAGATGTTTGTTTATTGGTGAAAGTAGAAATATTACCCTGACAAGTATATAAGACTTGACCGTCACCACTAACTCCTCATAACATTTTGAGACCAGTGATGGATTCTTGGTGACAAAATACATATACTAAACATTGTCTGTACTATGTATTTACAACAAAAAACAGTTATGTCATTGTTAAATGTTTATACAACCTCTCCCCATGCCATGTGCCCTTCCCTGGCTGAGTCAATACGCTCGAGATATAAAGTTTGATGCATAATAATACAGTCTAAAAGCTGTCAGATTATCATATCCTGTTGCAATAGGGTGGACCTTTTTTCTTAGGTGTGTGCCTGCGTTTGACTGCTTATGCTTTTATGATGCTTGTGTGGTACATACACACACACACACACGCACCAACACGCACACACATTTACTCAAAACAATGTAAGAGTATTTGATATCGACCCGCTCTCCATGTTGATACAGAATGTGTGTGTTTTAATATTTTTAGAGGCATTTTTGTTAGTGTGGATTGCAGAAGGCGTCACTTAGTATGGGCGGGTGGTGATTGGCCGTGGGCTGGCGTGGTGTAGCCCAGGGCCAGCCATTAACACTTACTATGTGCTGCAGGCTGAACCAAATCGTGCAGCAGCGGTTACACGAAACCCAGACGGTCTAATAAAACCTTCTAAATATGTTCAAATGTTAAAGTTTCTGTCGACGAAGTGTAAATATCTTTCTTGCGTAATATAACATTGTATTGTAGAGATTGCCAAGAATTAATGTGTTTGGATTCGTTTATGATACAGCAGGGCACCATAGGCACTTGGTAAGGGGGATCGTGTACAGGTGTAGCGGGGGATACATGTATTCGTAGGCCTGGTACAAGGTGTGTGTGGGTGTGAGAGGGAGTGTGTACATGATGTGGGGGTCGGGACATGCTTGTGGGCGTGATAAGGGGCGAGTGTGGGTGTATAAATGGGTAGGATGTGAAAGTGGGAGGGGCTGAGTGTGGGCGTGGGAGGTGACGAGTGTGGGTGTAAGGCGAAAATAGTGTAGGCGTGGGAGGGGGCGCGTGGCAGGCGTGTGGTGTGTGGCGCGTGCAGGTGATGATGAGGTGATGGAGGTGCCAGCGGGCCTCGGGGTCGGCCCCGCAGCACGCCGGGGTCACCGCTGACGGGGCGGAGCCAGGGAGGGGAAATGGGGGGTGGGGTAGGGGGTGAATGGGCTGGGAAGGTGGTTGCAATATAATGGTGAGAGTTTCACTGCCACTCCAGGAAATACAGTATTAACATTACAGTGACATAAACGTGTCTGCAATATACAGTGTAACATCCAAAGCATCAGTGCCTTTCTCTAACAATTCAATTATCTTGTATTATTCACCAAGGTCATGCAATATTAACCTTCAACTTTGATGACATCTATTATCTTACTATATGATATATTTTTGAACTTTAGATAAACGTCACACCAGCGGTATAAGGTTACTGCTTCGGGAATGCCATTTGTTTTGCATTAGTAGTTTGCAAATTAAAATAATGTCGTTGTATCGTTGCTTCACAGAGAAAGGAAGTAGGAGGTGTACTTACAGTATAACGAATGTACAATATTATTATGATAAAAGTTGGAGCAAAGGGGACTGAAATATGAAGAACATGATGAAACATTGATAAAACCCTGTACAGTCGGCGGCAGAAGTCCTGTCGCCTCACCTGCTTCACCGAGACATGCAGTGTTCATGGACTCGAGAAATACGCACTTTTTCTACACCTAATAATCTCGAGTCTATGAACATCGAGTGCCTCTGTGAAGCAAATGAGGCGACAGGAATTTTGCCGCCGACTGTACAACTAATCATAATAATATATTTCACTCAAGTACCATACAAAAGTTATGCCTGTAACTAAATATCATCCTTTTAACACTTCTATGCATCTGGCTTTTCTGTCCTATATAATTTTATACAATTGGCGATGGTAAATTTTCACTACTAAAATATTTGTCCTCTCGTATTAAAGCTTAACACAGTCCACATGTATGAAACAGATGAGTTATAGGGTTATCAGATGGCTCCAGGAATGTTCAGGAAATAATGAGGTTTTCACTGGCAGCTGAAATATTTGGTTAGAGTCCCTGTAACAAAATAAGGTCAGATAATACTACAAATAAATTTCTTTGTACAAATAGATATTCATGAAATACAGTTTTGTGCAATAGTAATGCAGATGTGAAATGAATCTCTTCAGCTTAACTAATCACTCCAAAGGTCAAACAAGTGACACAGTGTAGTAAGCAGAGTGGTCTTTGTGTCAAGGGAATTATCTGATGTGGGGAATTGAAAGGCTACAGATTCCACTAAAATATATTATGAAACTTACTAGTACCTCGACCGGTATACAAGTAGGTCATTCAAGGATTTGTTCTGTAGCATTGCTTGGATTAATAATATAGCAACTCGTCAACACAACAAGTGATGACCCATAAGAAAACACTGGGTATTATATTATTATGCTGTGTGGCCGAGTTGCGATGTGCAGTAACTGGTTATTTTCTATGCCAGACCACATACCCATATATTTTCAGATAATTGTCTTTTCCGCAGTTATATTAAATAGTATTAATATTTAAACAGTTTTGACTTATAGTATTGATTTGTGAACAATAATATTATGCAGTTTTAAATTATCTTGAAAATGAAAGGTAACTGAGAATTTTCCCATTTGACTGGATTGCACAAATGTCGGAATTACCACCGCAACCTTTAGCACTCTAACTTGTCACGTAAAAATGATGCAAAATTACAGCACTACACGGCCGACACAATATAATTCCCACTGCGTTTGTAGCCTACACCAATAACAAATGTAATACTCTTGCATAACACTCATAAAACAAGAATGACTCTTACCACACACAACACAATGCATGCAGTCCACTCGTTCAACCAGACACATATATTCAGACACATTCGTTCACACAATTTTCAAACATACAAACGTTTACGCTCACATACATTTTTCACACCCACACATGCATTGGTTTTGACATACACGAACCCACAGACACAAATGTATTAACTCTCACACTCACCCACACATACATTCACACCCACTCACATACACTCACACATTCACACCAGTACATACTTTCACACTTCCATATACATTTACACTTACACACATACACTCATTCACACACTCAAATACACTCATTCACACACTCACATACATCCTCGCACGCTCCAGGTCTCCCACACACGCCAGGTGCCTGCATGCCCGAGGCGTGGCCCGAAGCCTGGCCCTGGTGACCCCACGCCCTCACGCCCGCAGGTCAGGGAGGGCGTGGGGACCCTGCCGCGGACGACACACGCATGCCACGCTCCCTTCACCTATTGCTCCTTGGGCCTAATTATAGAGCTACCATTGACAGGGCCACAGCAGGGCAAGGCAGGGCAGGGATGGGGGGGAAGGGTGGATGGGCTGAGGTTGTCAAAGGGTTGGGAGAATGGTGGAGTGGATCGGTAAATGCAGGGTGAAGTGTGTTCAATTTGCATGTTTACCTTCTCCATGTCATATTTAAGAAACTACTGCATCAGCATTGCTCGGCAACTTCAAATAACTAGTAAATATTTCAAATCTATTTAATAGCGAGCGTTTTAAATGGTAACTAATCAGCGATTGCATAGTTCTTAAAACCATTATGGCGGGACGACGCTTAGATTGACTTACAGATGTGTACTGGACGTTACCTCTTGAATGTATGGGTTTCATCAAATTGGAAAAATACTTTTCATACACGTGTTAAAGCTCTTTGTTATTACATTTTTACTAAAGGTGAAAATACTAGAGATGATTTAAATTGCAATTCCTTTTATCTTTTAATTTCAGTCTGATAAATTTTCCATTTTATTTCTAACCATGTCTAGACAATGATTTTAGAGAAAAGCACTACCTTAGTTCAAAACAATAATAATATAATCCACACACAGCAGCCTCCGTCTTAGAGAATATACATGAACTAATACAAAAAATCGTACTATATGATGCAGGAATGAAAACCATTGTATTCTTGACAGGCTTTCCGACGAACTGTCCATTCTTACCATTATATGAATTATATGTTTACATTATCGGCTGTGTACGTTAATTTCTAGGTATGTTGATTTCTAGCTAGGTGCAGTTTACTAAATATGAAACCATTTCTCTTCCAGGAGATTTTATATACGTCAATTGGTTATGATATAATATCTTCGATTAGAACTAGTTATGTTGGGTCAAGTCAGGTTAGATTTCTTTTGGTTAGATCGGGTTAAGTTTTACGTTTGGTTAATAGGTTCGGCTTGGTGTGTGTAGCTTTGTCTTTTTATGATGGATCTTGTTAGATAAAAATTTTGTTCAGGTCAGGTTAGGCATCGATGGTAATGAATGGTAAGGATGATGAGAAGTTATATTAAAAACAATATATTTGGGAAACAGTCTTGTAAAGTACAATGTAGCACTATGACCTCACCACCTAATGTTCTTTCACTTAATGGTGTTGGTAGTGGTGATGGTAGTGGTTGTAGTACTGATAGTGGTCTTGGTTGATTCTGGTAGTGGTGGTGCTATAGTTGGGGCAGTGGTATAGTAGTGTTTAGTATACTGGTAGTAGTGATTGGTGTCTATAATACTTTTAGTGATGGTGGTAATGACAGATAGTGGTAGTGGTTGTAGTAGTGATGATGATTGTTGTTGTTGGTGGTGGTGGTGGTTGTGGTGGATGGTAGTGGTAAAGACAGATAGTGGTAGTGGTGGTAGTAGTGATGATAGTTGTTGTTGTTGGTGGTGGTGGTTGTGGTGGATGGTAGTGGTAAATGCTAAGATTTATGGTAATAGCCGGTATGAGGATGGAGATGAATCAAGGCGATGACGGTACGGGTAGTGGCTGGAGATGGATGGTAAGTGGGGGTTGTCCCGGCCACAGTATTCCCAAGTCAGCTCATGGTACACGCTACATTCTTCTCGTGGTGAGGAGGCTGCATACATTTGGTTTATAATATTTAGGTTAGGTTGGGTAAGGTCAGACTATAGGCGAGGTTAGGTATGTACATCAGGTCAGGTAAGGTGAACATAGATAACTTCAGGGTATGACAGGTCTGGTTAGCATAGATAAGATCACCGTAGGTCAGGTCAGAGGTCAGATAAAGTGGGATGAGTTTAAGATATGCCAGGTCAGATCAGGTCGGATTAAGCAGGAATGGTTAGGATAATATGTCAGGTTAAATAAGATCAAGATTATATAATTTTGATGATTTGCACCATCCATGACTTGAGACCTACAGTATAAATAAATAATAATAATAATAAGTAGGCTATGCATCGTTGTGTTGGTAAGCATTCCCAGTTAACGTGGAGCATGATATTGATGTTTACACCTTACTCTCTTGGCTGGACTAGGAGGAGATATAAGAAGATATTTTACCACCAATGACACACGCGAAGATATAACTAACACTGATTAACTCAAGAAAGGATGTGAGGAAATAATTAATTTGTACACGTTTAAATATTTCTGGTTGTGATGAGGTGGTGTAATATTTTTGTCTGCAAGTGGTCATGAGGATTATACAGTACAATGTATTTTATCTTTGAGGGACACGCAGGAGATATGAGCAAAACATTGGCTGAGGTCATGGGTAAAACATTGGTGGATTACGGGTTATGGGAGACTTTTGGTAGGTGTGTGATGGTGATGGATGATAAGGGCCAACAGGTGATGGTTTAGGCGTACGTCTGGACTGGTGGTAGGGAGGGAGAGGTGCAGGCAGGCAGGCAAGCAGGCAGGCAGGATCAAGGGTACTGTCTGATAAGCATTCTTGAAGGGGTGTGTTGGTGGTAGTGAGAAACCTGTGGGAGGAGTAGATGGGGAGAGATTAAAGAATATATATATATATATATATATATATATATATATATATATATATATATATATATATATATATATATATATATATATATATATATATATATATATATATATATATATAGAGAGAGAGAGAGAGAGAGAGAGAGAGAGAGAGATGTCAAAGGAAATACAGTGGTAAGACAAGAGAGGTAAGATACGTAGATAATAGAGAGAGACACAGACAGACAGACAGACAGACCATTAGTATTATCATTATCATATTAAGAACCAAATCAAGTTTGATATGCAGAAAATTGTCGATATAGTTGAGGTAAACGCGGCAAGCCTTCACACAGATATCTGATTAAGAAAAAGCTATTTAATTATACACATAATTGCACTGTTTACCACCACTTAACAATTTGATGTTGAAGAGATAATCTAAAGTTCCTGTCATAGCCGTTTAGCTGACAGTTTACATAATTTTATTCTGATTGTCGTCCACCCAGACTTTAAAGCCACTACGTCTTGACCGCCGTTCAGCAGATAGTTTCAACAAATGTACAGTATAATGATTGTCGTGCTCGAGGTATTAAATTCTTCCCAAACTCGATGACTTCTTCTTATATTCGGCATTTTAAATGTACACATATGTTTATTATTAGTAAGTCGTATGGTTGTCGTGCGTCTCAACAGTATGATTACGGTAGTTGTTCTTACTGTTTGGGAAATGCAAACGGAAATATTAATTCGTGTCAGTAAAACTCTTTCAACTGACATTTTATGTAGGCTGTACTCTAACTTTGGTGATAAATGGAGTTCCAGAATAGACTCGACTCCCGCCTGTCTTTCGACAAAAATTAAAGTTTTTGAGGGATTTCTTTTAGGTATCATATCCTGATTATAACTGGGAACTATCTGTCCTTTGATTAAGACGACCTAACTTCACAATATATTGGTAATATGACTCAACGTAACTGAGTAGAAAATATCATGACTTGACTTTACCCAAACTACCCCATGCACGTTGTAGCTCAACATTAACCTAACATAGTATGACCTAATCTGACATAATAAATTGACGTGGGCCTAAATGAATGTCGCCTTTCCTGGTTAAAACAAAAGATATAACATACACTGTCCTACACTAGTGGAGCCAGACACTCGACCCTTGAGGCTGGGATAATCAGGGTAGCGTCCGCCATCACCATGATCAAGAACCAACACATCGGCGCCTCGGGTACCAGTCTTACCAACTCTCTCATAGATCGGTGGAATTTGCTCCCATTTACCTTCCCTTGATGTTCACGCCCGATTTTGCTTCGTCCTAATGTGACTTAATGTAAACTGACTTTAACTAATCTAACCTAACCTGAACTGATGAATTCAAGTATAATATAATACGAACTATGCAGACTGACAAACACGTTCTATGTACAATTGCCTGCACTTATAACTGGTACAGGACTAGAGGACTGACAACGCTGAATGTACCAGTTATAAGTGCTGGCAACTGTACCATAAAACATTTGAGATAATCCTGCCGAATCCATTAAACATTACTAAAGTTCGATCTCTTTCTTCTCTTTCCCTGGACTCCTGCCTTGCTCACGAACTCCTCTATCGCACACCCTGAGTTCCTGTCTTGCACCCCGAGGTCCTACTTCACTCCCAGCCTTCTGTTTCGGTCCCTTGGGTCACATTACTCTTCTCGGGGCACCATCTCGTTCCTCAGGGATGATGTCTGTTCGGTTTTCCTTTTCTGGTTCCTGAGTTTCCACTTTGTTTACTCGAGTCCCATGCATCTCATATTCTGGAGTCTCGTCTCGTCTCGTCTCGTTTGCTCGGGTTTTCTTTCGTTGCCTGAGATACAGTTTCGTTGCGTGGCTTTTTCTCTTCTACTTTGTTGCATTCCCGTCTCTCTCGTTCGTCTTTTTCTTTCTCTCATTTCTCTCTTTTCCCCAACCCGTCATTTTCCCCAACCCGTCATTTTCCCCAACCTCTTTTTCCATCCCCAGCTCATTTTCTTTCCCTCAATCGTGTGTCACTTCCTGGGTTTCCGTGTAGTTCCCAGAGCAGCCGTCCCCCTTACTACTTCAACACCCGTCCCACTCCCTCACCCCTCTGTCTCCCTCACCCCTCTGTCTCCCTCACCCCTCTGTCTCCCTCACCCTTCTGCCACCCTCACCCCTCTGCCACCCTCACCCTTCTGTCTCTCTCACTCCTCTGTATCTCTCACCCTTCTTCCCTCACCCCTCTGTCTTCCCTCACCCCTCTGTCTTCCCTCACCCCTCTGTCTTCCCTCACCCCTCTGTCTTCCCTCACCCCTCTGTCTTCCCTCACCCCTCTGTCTTCCCTCACCCCTCTGTCTTCCCTCACCCTTCTTCTTCCCTCACCTCTCTGCCTTCCTCACCCCTCTGCCTTCCTCACCCCTCTATCTCCCTTCCTCACCCCTCTATCTCCCTCGCCCCTCTTCCTCCCTCACCCCTCTGTATCTCTCACCCATCTTCTTCCCTCACCCCTCTGTATCTCTCACCCCTCTGTATCTCTCACCCCTCTGTATCTCTCACCCCTCTTCCTCCCTCACCCCTCTGTATCTCTCACCCCTCTGTATCTCTCACCCCTCTGTATCTCTCACCCCTCTTCCTCCCTCACCCCTCTGTATCTCTCACCCTCCTTCTTCCCTCACCTATCTGCCTTCCTCACCCCTCTATCTCCCTCACCCCTCTGTCTCCCTCAGTACCCGTGTGGCTGGTCCTCAGGCTGGCTGGGTAATAATGTCCATCCCGACACCACACAACACCAGCCCCGGCCTCTGATAATGCCTAATGCCTCCTGAGTTATGGGGTAATTATATCACTCCTATATGGCGTGTTTGTGGCTCGGGGCACATTATTCCCAAGTCTTTCATAGTACAGGGAAAGTCGAATGTTTAGCTTATGTATCTCTACTTACAGAATTTCCCCTCTCACTCTCCTAAAACCGTAATGTGATTTTTTGTACCTGTCGGAACTCAAAGACACCTGACCTGACCTCACCACATTCATTGTAAAGTACGATATTTCAGCCTAACCTAGAGGGTGTACTTGTAGCCTCTTCATTATAAAAAATCTTCCCTGTATCATTAGACAGTAGGGAATAATGTGCTGTTGGCGATCGTGAGAGGCAGGGGACCACAGGCACGGCCAATAACTTCCCGATTTTTTAAACATCCTCAACATATACTTTATTTCTTCCAGACGGTGGATACCAAAATTGGGAAGGTAGATGGGGAGACTTAAGACGCCTATAAATCGACACAACTTGTTATATGCTGAAGTGGACACAAATCTATCTAACATACTGTCGACTGGAAGGAATATATTATAGAGGAATTTTTGTAATCAAATATTTATCATGTTTCCTCATTTGGATTTGATACGGTTTCAGCAGTGCGTTGAGAAACTGGTATCGGTAACTGTTTTCTTTCACCCAACGTATGCTTAGACTAAAAAAGTGGATTTGCTACTCGTACAATACAGTTACTAAGATTCTGGGTAGAAATTGTCACTGAGTATTAACACCAATATCTATACGGTATGAAAATCTCACAGAAGTTGTTTATTTCTTGTCCGGAATGTATTTACACTGACATGATGGTTTTGGAATATGAAGCATGGTGGTTGGTGGTGGTGATGGTGGTGGTGGTGGTAATGGTGGTGATGGTGGTGGTGATGGTTGTGGTGGTGGTGGTGGTGGTGTTGGTGGTGGTGGTGATGGTGGTGGTGGTGATGGTGGTGGTGGTGGTGGTGGTGGTGATGGTGGTGATGGTGGTGGTTGTGGTGATGATGGTGGTTGTGGTGGTGATGGTGGTGATGGTGGTGGTGGAGGGGAACGTGTATCAAATATTGCCTTAGGGAGCCATTGTACAGTTGGGGTCATTAGTTTTCACCCACTCCCAACATCTCGGGTCGGTGAAATGAATCTCTGAACCATATTTTGAACAAGGGTATTATTACCTATTGCACATCGGGTTGCACAGTTTCAAGAGTATGCTATGGGCAACGACTATTGAAAGTGAATGTACTGTACACTCATTGTCAAAAGTCCTGCAGCACCGTCGAATGAAAAAAAAAAAAAAAAAAATGATGTGAAGCTCTCGGAAAAAAAAAAGAAGAGAAACTCGAGCTGTTGTTGGTGTTTGTATCACTGGTTCATAAGATTCATTCAAATGGCTCGCTTTCAGTCATCTATTGCTGAACTTTTGACCGTGACTGTAGTGTATGTACAGTCACTCATAAAAGTAAAGACCCCCCCACCCCCCCATTCAAGACTCCTTTTAACTCGTGTAATATCGGTTCTGGTAACATTGTATCTGACGTCAGAGGAGTGTGAGGAGGTGTTTGGAGGAAGGCTTGTTTGTTCGAAATACTATAATATACCAACTCATGCTTCGTCTCATCTGCCGTTAGTTCAAAGTGTGTCGAGAGAGACCAACTCCGTCCCTCAAGTGCCATCACTGACGTCACGTACACTGCCTTTTAATTGTTTTTCTGTCTGTTAATTATCATCCAGTCTTTTAATTATCATCCAGTCTTTTAATTATCATCCAGTCTTTTAATTATCATCCAGTCTTTTAATTATCATCCAGTCTTTTAATTATCATCCTGCCTTGTAATTATCCTGTTTTTTCATTATTATCCTGTCTTTTAATTATTATCCTGCCTTTTAATTATTATCCAGCCTTTTAATTGTTGGAAATCGTTTGCTGCTGGTGGTCCAGGAATATAATATTGAGACGAACATGGACATTATGATATTTTGGATCGCTCCTTGAATGGAATAAAATGTAGTAAATCGGGAATCAATTATATTTCAGGCAGCTCGCATACACATCGATTGGTGAGCACATAACGAGACTACCACCGCACTGACCACCACTACCACACACATGATTCCAAGGACCTCAGAGGGAATCTTGGTGGGACTACTGACCACGACAGCACAACACATAAGGTAAGAAAACGATTTATAACCTAAGCATTTTTTCTGTTGATTGTGCACATTGTCCTTTAAGTTGACACGAGGTCTTTGCATGGTGTGTGCTGTGACATATGCTTGAAAATTAATATACCCCAAGGTTTGGCTATTTTTGCCTGTTTGATATTATTTCATGTGCATAACTCGTAAAGTGGAATTAATTACACAACATAGTCAGTAATGAAACTAAAAATGATTATTAAAACAAGAACTCGCATTGCAACATGAACTATTTAGCAGCATAAAAGTATGTATTACGTAAGTAGCAAAAAATAAAAAGTAATAAAAAATAAAAATAGTAATAACACTACGTAACAAACAACTCATCAGATAACAAAACTGGAAATGTTATCAACCAGCCTGCATATATTACTGGTTCAGGTGTAGTAATTCCTGTACTGACTGTGAAATGTGGCTTATACTCAGATACTGTGATGATTATTGAGATTCGAGGTTGAGGTTGAAAGGTTCGGGCACGTTAAAGAAGACATTATTTTGACATCGGAATGAAGCGATACTAAACCCCCATACACTTTTACATAGTTGACGCCACTCTTTTTCCTACTAAGCCTGAATGAGACTTTTAATTAATTTTTACCTTGATAATGATTATAAATGTTACTAATGAGGGTGATGACAGTAATTATCAGCATTATTGTTTTTTTCCCAAAGATAATTTATTCAAGTATTTATGGTGTGATTATTATGGAAAGTACTGTCTACTACGTATTATGATATTTTTAAAATCATAATTCACTTTATTACAACAGTTGTGCTAATAGTAAAAGTATTTGGTAAATGATAAAAAAAACACTACTTGTGCAGAAGATAATTATGACCAATGTGACAATGATGATGACAGTGATAATGATGATAACAAGTTGAAGAGGCAGCAAGTGGATGTTCAGTTCTGGTGGTTGTGGTAGATAACGCTGCAGGTAGTGATGGGGGTGGTGGTGGTAGTGGTGATGGTGGTGGTGGTGGTGGTAGTGGTGGTGGTGGTAGTGGTGGTGATGGTGGTGGTGGTGGTAGTGGTGGTGATGGTGGTGGTGGTGGTAGTGGTGGTGATGGTGGTGGTGGTAGTGGTGGTGATGGTAGTGGTAGTGGTGGTGGTGGTGGTGGTGGTAGTGGTGGTGATGGTGGTGGTGGTGGTGATGGTGGTGGTAGTGGTGGTGATGGTGGTGATAGTGGTGTTAGTATGAGTGGTATGAGTACTGGTAGTGTGAGTGGTGTCGGTGCTAGTGATGGTGGTGCTAGTGATGGTGGTGGTGAAAGTGATGGTGGTAGTGTGAGTGGTAGTGGTGGTGAAGGTGGTGGTGGTGGTGGTGGTGGCGAAAGGGGTAGTGTGAGTGGGGGTGGTGAAGGTGGTGGTGGTGTTTTTGATAGTGAAGGTGGTGGTTGCAAAAGGGGTGGTGAAAGTGATGGTGGTGTCTGTGGTAGTGTGAGTGGTGGTGGTGAAAGGGAGGGTGGTGGCGTGAATTTTTTTTTTTTTTATTATTATTATTTTTCTTTTTTTTTTTGTAAATGCTTCTGACCTTGGAAACTGCCATGGGGCTTCTGATGGCTACCGTGGGAGGCTTCTCATGACCAAAACAAGAGTGTGGATTAACGCTAGATATGTAGTTTGAATTTTCTGACTCTTATTCCCTTCTAACTTTTATTACCTTCTGACTCTTATTCCCTTCTGACTCTTATTCCCTTCTGACTCTTATTCCCTTCTGACTCTTATTCCCTTCTGACTCTTATTCCCTTCTGACTCTTATTCCCTTCTGACTTTTATTCCCTTCTGACTCTTATTCCCTTCTGACTCTTATTCCCTTCTGACTCTTATTCCCTTCTGACTTGTACCCTTCCTCTTATTATCCTTCCCATCCTTACCCTATTCTTGTACTCTTCCTACTTTGTACTCTTCCTACTTTGTACTCTTCCTACTTTGTACTCTTCCTACTTTGTACTCTTCCTACTTTGTACTCTTCCTACTTTGTACTCTTCCTCCTACTCTCCTTCCCATCCTTCTTACCCTTTTCTTGTACCCTTCCTCCTATAATATATATTCTATCCTTGCCATCCTCGTGCCTGTCCCCTGCACCTCTCTCTCTCTCTCTCTCTCTCTCTCTCTCTCTCTCTCTCTCTCTCTCTCTCTCTCTCTTGCTGCCCAATTTACTGCACCGACTCGCTGCCTCCCTGGTACAAGATTAACGCCTAGAAATTTCACACTCCATTATAGAACTGTGAGTGTTCCCCTGCGGTCAGTCAGTCGAGAGGGAGGTAAATGGAGAACTGAGGTTTGGTCTTGTATATTTATTCTCTTCTGTATTATTTTGTGACTGTGGAGTAAATGGAGGAATGAGATATGTTTTTAGGCATTAAATTTTTCTCTGATTTGTGTTTAAGGTAAATTGAGCACTCTGGCTGGCATGTATGTAAATGGCAGATTGAGTTATGGTCGTGTTTTTTTATTATACATTATTAATCATATTTGCTGTAAGTGTTGGTCTGAAGTATAAGTTTGCATATATATTTAGTTTTTATACAACATTGCCTCCAGTCTATGAGTTTGTGGGTACCAACACGGTCTGTGTCAAGTACCGTTTTGCCTCCTGTCCTGACCCGACGTTGTAAGTGTATAGTGCTGATGAATTTGGTATGTAAAGTGTATAACCTACCACTCTCTCTCTCTCTCTCTCTCTCTCTCTCTCTCTCTCTCTCTCTCACACACACACACACACACACACACACACACACACACACACACACACACACACACACATTACACCTAACACTTTACGCACCCAGATAGTTATCAGAAATTAACTCAATTTTAGAGCATGTGCATAGGAGTTTAGAACTAAGTTATTAGGTGTTTGTCTAAGTGTTCTGTAATCACGGTGTGACAATTATGGTAAAATATTATGTTTGTTTACTATGAGGTACCAGGTCTGCTATAGAAATTAGGGATTAGATGTTGGGAGGAAGAATATATCACTATTTAAGCACGTACGATATTCCTACTTACGCCACACAATTTAAGATGTTAATGTTTTCCTACTTACTATATCTGGATCGTCAGTGGTTTGTACAGACAGGTTAAAAGTTATATTAGCTGCACCTCAGTCTGGCATGTACAGTTGCCCGCCATATTTCTCTCCTAAACTGAAGCTCTGAAAATTAAGAGGTCTTTAATCTTTGGAGATGTACACAGCGGCATTTAAATGCAAATGAGTGATAGAAAAAAAGTAACTTGCCTTTTCTTTCTATCAGCTTATCCAAATGAATGGACGATGCTGTGTGTTGTTGTAGTGCAGGAGGAGAGGCGAAGCATTTCTAGGTATCTGCATGTACAGTCACGAGCACTAATAAGTATTCAGGTGTACTTCGAATACCTAGAAACAGTAAATAGATGCACAATAAGATCTCCACTGGAATTACTTCGTTGGTGAATTGGTGGACTGTTCAAAGCTTCAACCAATGCTGTATACTTATTAGTGCTCGTGACTGTACTTCAAAAATAAAAGGTTTTCGCTCTACTGTTTCGTCTGGGTTGTTTTTCCTGATTGTATTGTTTTCATGACCAGACCACCAATTTTTGTAGTCATGTGGATAGTGATGTAAAGGCAAATATTACGAATGCGTATATGTAAAGAGTATAGTATATGATAATCAAATGCTTGTCAGTTGAGTCATACCATTTAATAATATTGGTGAGGTAAGCAGTTTTTTATTTTTTTTTTTTATTTTTTTTTTTTGCTGACTGTAACCTAATCAGTATAACGTTGATAAAGCCTCGTTAGGTGTGGAGGCAAGAGGTATTCCAGAAGAGGTTCATTATGGGGAGAACAGCGGCCAGTATGTTATGAGCTATATAAAGCTAGTTAATGGTTCCAGCCTGATGTCAGCAGGTCTTTAACGCAGGCCAGGGCTACTTTACTACAGGTGCTCGGTCCACTTCCCCTGTCTGACTCTCCTTCCTTCCTCACCTAATCAACGCTCCTTCGTCTCTTGCCTACTGTTCTCTCTTCTGCTGTTCTCTATCTCTCTTCTGCTGTTCTCTCTCTTCTGCTGTTCTCTATCTCTCTTTCTGCTCTCTCTCTCTCTCTCTTCTGCTGTTCTCTCTCTTCTGCTGTTCTCTCTTCTGCTGTTCTCTCTTCTGCTGTTCTCTCTTCTGCTGTGTTCTCTTTTTCTGTTCTCTCTTCTGCAGTTCTCTCTTTTTCTGCTCTTTCTCTCTCTTTCTCTTCTGTTGTTCTCTCTTCTGCTGTTCTCTCTTCTGTTGTTCTCTCTTCTGCTGTTCTCTCTTATTCTGCTCTCTCTCTCTTCTGCTGTTCTCTCTTCTGCTATTCTCTCTCTTCTGCTGTTCTCTCTCTTCTGCTGTTCTCCTTCTCTCTTCTGCTGTTCTCCCTCTCTCTTCTGCTGTTCTCCCTCTCTCTTCTGCTGTTCTCCCCTGTTCACACTCCTGTCTCTCCTTCTCCTGTTTCCTCTTTGTCTCGCCTTTTATCCTTGCTGCGTTTTATTTGTGTGTGTGTTTTGTAATATTCTCCCTATAATTAAAAATATTCAGTAAATTCTCCTTATGTTTGTAGAACGTTTCACAAGCTGTGTACGAATAGTAATATGATTGCATATGTTTTCTCACTACCTCTTAATGTTCTTTTCAATTACTTTATTTATTTGCCTTTATCCAATCATTCCTTACCTTTCTACTGTATCTTGAATCCTTACTTTATTTATGGATTATTATATGTTAAGTTTTCTCTTTATTCATAATAGGTTACAATTAATCATTATCATTGGTTTTATAATTATAGAGAGTGATAAGTGTATAAAGCCCTGAGCTGCGATTTTTGCCCTCACCTCACCTGACCCCTGTGGCCACCTCAGTAACAAGCAATGCACTAATGAACACCCTGGACAATTATTCACCTAATGAACTTAATGATCCACAGGAGAGGGCCCCCACCAGTTCAGGTCTGGCTCAGGCTCAAGGCACGGCGCTAATGATGGTAGTTAGGCCTCTATTCACTCGACTCGGCAATTAATATCGGGATCAGCCGCCAGTGGGCCTCAGGGGTTACAACACACACACACGGGTTACACGGGTCCACCTGTTTTGACGCCGCTCATCACCAACTTATGCCTCGGTGTAATGCCACGGTGAAAAATGGAGGTGGTTGTTGATTGTGTATGTGTGTGTGTGTGTGTGTGTGTGTGTGTGTGTGTGTGTGTGTGTGTGTGTGTGTGTGTGAGAGAGAGAGAGAGAGAGAGAGAGAGAGGGAGATGGATGGATAGTGTAGAGAGATAAGTGGATTGATGTGGGAATTATTAATTAAGAATAATCAAGCAGATTTAATCCGCTGTAGACGGTAATAAGGCAATGACTCCGTTTCTGAAGGTTATGAACAATATAAGACTGAGAGTTGAATGATTTGTTTATGTTCTGTTCTTACACACATGTATGTACGGTAATCTCTCGGGCCAAATGAATCCCCGTGTTATGATGGTTGTACTTTTTCTGGTTATGGAAACACCTTGTGATTAATTAAGAGGGTACTATATAGACTGTTGATAAATCTGTAGCATACAACTGATTCCTCCAAACTATTCCAAGCAACAACAAAACCACCAATATACTTGTTGATCTGGTTCTGTTTCCTGGCATACAATAAAGGATCAAGGCACTCCAACTCACCAAAAAAAAAAAAAAAAAAAAAAAAAAAAAAATAATAATAATAATAATGAGAATCTCCCCTTACCCTGTGGAGGAGAAGACAGTGAGTGAGAATGTTGAGTGGGAATGTTGAGTGAGGGTCCCGAGTGTGGCTGTTTCCTTGTGGCCTCACCTGTCTACCGGGTCGTAACATTGTGGTGTCCGGTTATTAACGCCAGGTTTTATGGGCCGAGGACGTGAAGGGTAGAACAGAACAGAATAGAATTGGGCAGGGCAGGGTAGGCAGATAGGCAGAACATAACAGGGATGCAGGCAGAACAGAACAGAACATAGCAAGGCAGGCAGACAGGCAGAACAGAACAGAACATACCAAGCCAGGCAGAGAGGCAGAACAGAACAGAACAGGACAAAGCAGGCAGACAGGCACGCAGAACAGAAAAGAACAGGGAGACAGGCAGAACAGAACAGAAAACAGAACAGGACAGGGCAGGCAGACAGGCAGGCAGAACAGAACAGAACAGGGAGACGGGCAGAACAGAACAGAAAACAGAACAAGGCAGGGCAGGCAGAACAGAATAGAACAGGGAGATGGGCAGAACAGAACAGAAAACAGAACAAGGCAAGGCAGGCAGACAGTCAGAAAAGAACAGAACAGAGCAGGCAGACAGGCAGCAAAGAACAGAACATGGCAGGTAGGCAGGCAGGCAGACAGACACACAGGCAGATAAGAACCGTGCCTCCTCCTTCCCTATCCACTCTTATGTAGATGCTTTTAACCATTACTGTCCTTCATTTTTCCACTTACCTTCCTCCCCAACCTGTTCTTAATCGTTAAGGCTTGTAACGGACCGTCCACCTCATGTATTGTTTAGATAAAAGAACACAGTAGGAAAATATAATGGTTTTTTTTTATAATAATGCTAATGAAATCCAGTTCATATCTGCTTTTCCTGAAACGTGGTTGTCAAATTAATTAACTCGTCCTCCTAACCTCATTATTACAACCTGCGGCAATCGACATGTTTTATGATATTATCACACCAAGTCTTTTCTGGAACGTGTGTACAGCTGCTTAAGATATAAAACTAAGTGCCTTATAAAAAACATAGAATTATTGTTTTTACAAATGGAAGATGCATAGATATGGGAACAAACTGGACAGCAGGCAGGCAGGCAGGCAGGCAGGCAGGCAGGCAGGCAGGCAGGCAGGCAGGCAGGCAGGCAGGCAGGCAGGCAGGCAGGACAAGCAAGCAGGCAGGCAGACAGGCAGGCAGGCAGGCAGGCAGGCAGGCAGGCACGCAGGACAGGAAGGCAGGACAGGCAGGCAGACAGGACAGGCAGGCAGACAGGACAAGCGAGGACAGAGCCACCACTACTCCTCTCAGGTTTTATGTCCCCACTAACCCACCCTCGCTGTAAACTGTTATGGCTCACACTTCTACTGCCGAGGGCTGACAGTGGGTTAATATTCATATGCTGGTCGTGGAGAGAAAACACGCCGGGTCTTCATCACGCACACACACTCACACGCACGCACACTCACACACTCACACGCACGCACACTCACACTCATCCTTGGTCTAGCTATTTATTCCTGCGCAGGCACGGATGGATGCTTTTATGGACTTGATTCATTCGTTAATTAGTTGTTGTTCGGTTCTTAATTGCGTTTGTTAATTAGTAAAATATGCAGTCTTAGGTTAACTATGCATGTAACTATTTGGTTGTTAGTTAATATGTAATAATTTATTGACTCATTAATTACGTGATTATTTATTTACCTATTCTATTTAGATGTTTATTCACTCATAAATCGACGGTTCACAGAGTTCATTATAAAAATCTGACTGACACTGGCTTCCATAATTACGTTGCTGTCAAAGTCCTCGCCGGAACACCGTGATGACTTGACGCACTTGACGCTCAGTAAACAGGTGTTGTTGAAAGAAATTAGTACCGTGCGAATTAACGAGAGCCTTAATAATATTTGCTTTATTTTTTTTTAATACCAAACAACAAACAACTATTTTGCTGCCAAATGGGAGGCGTACACACTTAGCGTTGAAGGTTAAGATGATGCATTTCAGAAAACACTTAGATTGCTGCTTTACAAATACCTCACGTTTTTAAATGTCACTTAAAAAAAGCACGTCGTACATAGATGAAGTCGAACAAAAATAACAGATCAAGACTGAAGAGTTGTAAAGTTCTGTATTTCATTGCAAATAACTTTATGGTACAGGCATGTTATGTTGTAGTGCTGTGCAAACACCTGCTTTCACTGCCTTGAGTCAGCGGTTGTTACCATGAATACATCTGATCATAAATCATGCTTGGACCTCACGTACAAAAAAAGTATTGGAATTTCTCTATGGATAATTAAAGTTAATTTCAATGTAAGGGTGGTTCCAATTTTTTTTTCTCGACTGTACAGTTTTGTGAATATGTTTTCATTACTACGTGTACGTACAGTCATGGTCAATAATATTCATCCTCATTAAGTTGGGTGACTCCTGTAATAGTTATATAATTTTTCCTCTGTTCGTTAATTGGGAAATCATCCAATAATTAGGTTGCAGCGTCGTCTAATTTATTTCAATCAGATAGCCTACTCACTATTGAAAATAATAACATCATAATTATGAGAACGTGTAATATGTTTTAATTACTCATATGTGGATGATTATTTTTGGCCACGACTGTACGTGTGTGTACGATCGTGCGTACATTTGTGTGTGTGTAACAAAGAGAGAGAACGAAAAACAGGGAGAGAAAACATACCGTACCTCACTAAGGATGGGTAAGATAATGCGGTTGTCAGGAATACACCCCTGTTCCTTTATTCGCTGGGAAAGAAAACAAGGAAATAACTGTTTGCCTTTTCGCCATATGTCATAGGTGTTGGAGGTTCTGTCTCCTATTCTCCAACTGCGCCGGCTTTAGACTTATCCTGGAGAACCAACAATATCGATTTAATTAAGGGATGTGTGGTGTTGCTGACAGGTTGAAGGCCATCGATTGCTCCATAGGTTATGCCATGAAACAGTCTCCTTCACTAGCATCGGCTGTGTTTTATGGTACAGAGTGGAGGAATCAGTAGCCTCGAATTGTCCAAACAACATCTAACCTCCAACCCTGGAAGGCAGCACATTTGGGGAATATGCGGTTCGGTCTCTTTGAAGCGTAATAAACCCTGGAGTGTGAGACGGCAGCCATAAACTTCGGCAAAATTCAGTGGACACAAAGGCCAAGTGGGTCGTCCCTGGAGCCTTAATATTATGACCCTAAAGTGACCGTCGAGGGGACCACAAGATGCAGCTTCGTTTTTGAATCTCCCGAAGAAATAAATGTAATATGAGGGAAGGTTCATAGGGTCGGTCGCACCTATAGAGGGACGTACTGTATATAGGATCGGTCGCACCTATAGAGGGACGTACTGTATATAGGATCGGTCGCACCTATAGAGGGACGTACTGTATATAGGATCGGTCGCACCTATAGAGGGACATACTGTATATAGGATCGGTCGCACCTATAGAGGGACGTACTGTATATAGGATCGGTCGCACCTATAGAGGGACGTACTGTATATTATAGGAGTCGCAGTGCAGTCACGAGCCAAAATAAGTATCCAGGTCTTATTGACACTTCGAATCATCTGACATACCAGTGAACATATTACAATTAGGCCAACACTTATCATTCTGTTTCATATTGGCTGAGGCTTGTTAAATGTATACTCTATCGTACTATTCGAAGCATGCAGACCTGGATACTTATTATGGTTCGTGACTGTACGTACCTCCCCGTCTTCTCTCCAACACTGTCACCTGTTCCACACTTCCCCATCTCCATATTTTCATCACCATCATTTTACTTTTCCATGCCCGAATAGGAAACAGCGTAACAATCATGGCAGACTCCAATGTTATTTGTACACCCGTCAGATGTGTTTCCTCACTCATTCTCCTTAACACAATAACAAACTACGGACCGAGATATTTGAAAAGTGGTATATTGATCCCCCTTGTCGCTTATCAACCGTATACTGAGACAAACCAGAGATGCAGTGACCAATTTGGAAGCCCTCGTCTGAATCCTGAAGTGTTGAGGTTTTATCTAGCTAGTGTAATGTATAGTAGTTTTCATCATATTTTCAAAACTATGCCAATGCCGTGATATAACACACACAACTCTCAAGGCTCAGTTTATTCAGAGATTCACATAATAGTTTAAAAATCCCGTAGATGATTATCAGTATATTCGCCAAAAATATACAATTCAATTTCATTATATGTATTTCACTTAAAACAGAATTATATTAATAACATGTATGGGATCCGCGTAACATCTTGCACCGCCAACCAGAGTACAGGTTTGGGAATGTAATGTGGAAGTGTGTTATGGGTCGCATCTGGTCAAGTAAGGAAGGTGCTATACGAAGGCTGAGATGTGTTACTGAAAATGTCTAGCTTGGTATAATATTAATGTGCACTCCTTACTTGGTGCATCGGTCCCCTGTGTTTATCATGAAGTATTATAGGAGTGGGTATTAATGATGCGTCTCTACCACGACCTGCCATGGCCCCTACACTGTTATCTAGCCACCGTGTCGACACTTAGGCCTATACCAACCAACACAGATTTATAGTTCTCCATGATTTACATTTTTCAGTGATGGTTATCGTCAGCATTTATCTATAATTTATGGCTTAATTTCTTGGCATGGTTTGTCTGCGGTGCGTATAATTACTGACATATGTCTTAATATGTTAGGACAGGTATAAGGGGTCGGGAACGCCCTGCGGAAGTTCACAGCCAACCAAACCATACTTGGCTTGTTGTCTACACCTTGGTCAGTCTAATGGCGAAAATTTATAAGGGAAGTAAATAGATATATTGCTTAGAGATGTGTTCACGATAAATACTTCATGTTTTTTTCTTTTTAATAAAATAACACACACACACACACACACACACACACACACACACACACACACACACACACACACACACACACACACACACTCACACACTTGCACTTGCCTTATACTCTTTCTTCACTACGTTCTTCGGCTACATTACCTATACAGCAGTTGCCCTACACCACCTTCCATCACCATCTCCCATTGCCTACTCAGAGCACCATACATCTCACCTCTCCACCTAACCTCCACCAACACACTACACCCACTCCCTCACCACTTCAACACTCCTCAACCTCCCTTTCCACAAAATAACTCTCTGCTGTCTATTATCACCACCTCCCCTCCCTCCTATCACCACCTCCCCTCCCCTCCCTCCTATCACCACCTCCCCTCCCCTCCTATCACCACCTCTCCTCCCCTCCTATCACCACCTCTCCTCCCCTCCTATCACCACCTCCCCTCCCCTCCTATCACCACCTCCCTCTCCCTCCTATCACCACCTCCCCTCCCTCCTATCACCACATCCCTCCCTCCTATCACCACCTCCCCTCCACCAACACAGCCTCTCATTACATTTAATCTTGTGCCATATTTCTCCCTTTGCCGGGGGAACTACTGACGAAGGAAAATGTACAGCCCACCGTTAGCGCTGGATGGAATTTTCAGGTCGGCTTACGTGTGAAGTATAGTGTGTCAGAGAGGGCCGAGGGGTTGTGAGGTACTGACATGTGGGACGCGTATTGATGATGGTAACTCGACTGCCAGATGAAGACGGTGAAGGGTTGTTTGGGAATGGGAGTGAATCTGGTCTTAGGCCTTTATAAAACAACCAAGTTACTCATCAAACTTCTTAGGCCTTTATAAAACAACCAAGTTACTCATCAAAGTTCTTAGGCCTTTATAAAACAACCAAGTTACTCATCAAAGTTCTTAGGCCTTTATAAAACAACCAAGTTACTCATCAAATATATAATGGGTTGGTGAATCAGTCAAGAAGAAACACTTATTCAGACATTTATTCATTATGTTGTGTAGGAAGATAAATAATATTACTATGTAGCATAAAACATGATATGCCAGAAGCCAGTTTGTAAAGTATGATGTGCGTGAATAGTGTGTAAGTGAGAGTAGATACATGCACGTTACTCCGTTGTCTCATCTTAGTACATAATTTCTGAAGAGTTGTTTGGAGACACACAGCCTTCACGTAAACCATAATAAACATTCTAAGTAATTGACGCAGCTAAACACACAACGTCTGTCATGGAAAGGTTTGGGAATATAATAATTGGCTATGAGTAGGACAGTCAATAATTTCTTCTGGTCCGTCATCTCACTTGTGCCACATTCACTACTTACGGTAAAATTTAGAGCTGTTAATAAAAAAAATAAGCGTCACTTCCATTTAACCAGAGTAGTACTCAGTACCTACAGCGGCAGGCCTGTATTTACACTGTTACTGAGAAAGGTATGTGGCTTGTTTTTCTTTTGTTTATAAGCTTTAGTGTTTACTGGCCATAAGCTTTTTGTTACTCGGAACAAGGGTGTTGAAATAGTTACTGGTATGTCTGTGTGTGTGTGTGTGTGTGTGTGTGTGTGTGTGTGTGCTTGAAAGAATGTGTGTATGCATAATTTTGTGTGTGCAGCATTTCCATTCCTTCCACCCTCTTCCTCCTCCTTCCCTCCTCTCGATTCCACCCACCCTCTTTCTTCACCTTCCCTCCTCTCATCATCCTCTCTGCCTTACCTCTTCTCTGTCTCGCCTTGCACCTCCTCTGTTCCTATCCTACGCTCACAGGACCTTCATTTATCCCACAAAAAAAAAAAAAAAAAAAAAAAAAAAAAACGAATTAATGTTAGAGAGAGCGAGAGAAGGAGAAAGAAGACTAAGCATCAAGAGTTACTTTTATCCCTGACTGTACGGACGGGCAAGGGAGCACAGAATTCTACCCCAAGCCCGATATTTGTGAGGCGAGAATCACGGGGGTTGGTTATCTCGGTCTGGGAACCCTCCTGGATTTAGAGCACCAGAATTCACGGGCGTAATTACACGCTCCCGGACACCTCATTATCATATATTCCGATACGAAAATAATTATAAGGTGGATCAAGGGGGGCGTAAAGTCATGTGGTGTTCATGGCTAGCATCACGGGTGTCATTAGGTGTTATGCAAAGGTGCTGGCCTGACGTATGAAGTGTGTGTGTTTGTGTGTGTGTGTGTGTGTGTGTGTGTGTGTGTGTGTGTGTGTGTGTGTGTGTGTGTGTGTGTGTGTGTGTGTGTGTGTGTGTGTGTGTGTGTGTGTGTGTGTGTGTGTGTGTGTGTGTGTGTGTGTGTGTGTGTGTTGATTTGTAGATAGGGACGGGGGGGACTTGGAGGTAAAACGGAGAGGAAAGAAGGTGAGAGGAATGGAAGGGAGAGAGAGGGAGAGGGAAAGAGAGTGAGAGAGGGGTATGAGGTGTGGAGTGGAGGGAGGAATCGCGTGAATCAGAAAGGCGGTGGTGAGAGGTAGAGAGAACTAACTATGAGAGAGGAAAGAGAACAGTGTAAAGGAGGAGAGGAGGAGGAGGAGGAGGAGGAGGAGGAGGAGGAGGATATGAAAGAAAGGAAGGAGGAGAGGAGGAGGAGGAGGGAGAGAATATGAGAGAAAGGAAGAAGGAGGAGGAGGAGGAGGGAGAGGATATGAGAGAAAGGAAGGAGGAGAGGAGGAGGAGGGAGAGGATATGAGAGAAAGGAAGGAGGAGGAGGAGAAGGAGGGAGAGGATATAAAAGAGAGGAAGGAGGAGGAGGAGGAGGAGGAGGAGGAGGAGGAGGGAGAGGATATGAGAGAAAGGAAGGAGGAGGAGGAGGAGGAGGAGGAGGAGGAGGAGGAGGAGGAGGAGGAGGAGGAGGAGGAGGAAGGAAGGAGAGGATATGAGAGAAAGGAAGGAGGCGAGGAGGAGGAGGAGGAGGAGGAGGAGGAGGATATGAGAGAAAGGAAGGAGGAGGGAGAGGATATGAGAGAAAGGAAGGAGAGGAGGAGGAGGAGGAGGAGGGAGAGGATATGAGAGAAAGGAAGGAGGAGAGGAGGAGGAGGAGGAGGAGGAGGAGGAGGAGGAAGGAGGAGGAAGGAGGAGAGGAGGAGGAGGATGAGGGAGAGGATATGAGAGAAAGGAAGGAGGAGGAGACGGGATACTAAGGGGCGTTGTTGCTTAATGGTGAGAAGGGTAAAGGCTTGGGGAAGGAGGAAAAGGGTGACAGTATGAGTAATGTGTATGGAAGCATTTGTATTGTCCGAAGGAAAAGAATGAGACAGAGAAAATTCAGCCAAACGGTAACAGAAAACAGCCCCCCCCCACCCTATCTCATAATTATTCTGTAGTAGTCTATTTCCTTGCATGGTTTGTAGGAATCAGTAGTCCTCGATTTTACCCATTAGTGAATATCCCTTCAGCTATGATTTTTTTTCCCCCTCGCAAATGATCCCTTTTCTGAGACTTTTAGTAAGGTGTATAAATATCTACCTCTTCCACGACCCATGTTACTATACTAAGAACAGGGGAGGCGTAACATCCATTCCTTCTAGTCTGTTTTGATACGACACTCCCAAGTCGTGGCCAGGAAAGCAGCCATCAGCGCCGCACCTGATATAATATTAGACTTGTTGTGGTAAGTAAGTAGAGGTTTTCGTGTAGCAGGTTGGGCTTATGTATATTCCCTTACTGTGGTCGATTTGAGGACGTTTTCCTTTCCGCATCAAGTAGGTTGGGTCTGTTATATTAAATTAGGGAACACTGTGATGGGTTATCTCGGTGCAGTATTGGTTGGGTGTGGATCTGACCATGTGTCTTGAAGCTTCTTTATTGTGGAGGAAACTGAAAAGGTGTGGTTGTGAATGTGGCCAATTTCACTATGCATTCTATTGTCGTCCCACACTCCAGTTTGTTTTGTGTTGTTATTTTGTGTTGTTATTTCATTACCCTGTGCATGGATTCTCTACCCCTTGTTAAATAAAAGGAAATGACGTAGTGATAATGGTCATGCGGTGGTGATGATGATGATGAGGATGGTGATAATGATGATGATGGTGGTCAATCAAAACAAAGTAATTTTCCCGATCAATTTGTATAGTGTGATGCATGAGAGTTGGAGGGGGTTTAAGGGGGTGCGGGAATAGGGGACAGGCTTTCTACCCACCCCAAGCCTGTCCCCCTATTCCTGCACCCCCCCAGCCTGTCCCCTACTCCCGCACCCCCTTAAGCGCCCCTAGAACTACCGGTAAAGCGTGAAGAGACAGACACCCCTGGAAGTCAAGTCACCTACCGAATATGACACAGACCACAAATCGACTACCCTCCGAGGGGATAAGGTGGTTGGGGCGGGGACACATAAAACATACAGTGATTGGTGGTAATTGTGGTTGGCCTCACCCAGTCAGTCGTCTCCCACCAGCCATGATCAACGACCTCCTCCCACACATTAACTCACTAATTGCCGACATATCTAATAGGAACACAAAGCAACGTTGGTTCGTGTTATTTATTATGTTCCCCTCCCAGGATGTAACAATATTAATGTGACTTACGATTGTACACGGTATACAGTATCATGCCAGGTTTGCTGTCGAGTGTCAGGTTAACCTAATATAAAGTGAACAAATGTTTATCGAATATTAGATGCATATCTCTGATAAAAAAGGCACAAGCCTTTTATCTGTACCTTTTTTAATAACCATAAATCAATGGATATCTCTGGTGGAAAATTAACCACAAAGTTATAAGTATTAAACTAAATATACCAAACATAAATGGAGTTATGCTACTAAATTATGCTGAGCATTAGTCAATGACAAAATGAAGCATTAGTTATACACCTATACTGAACATTAATCTTTAAGCAAACCTAATTATTGTTAAGTATTAAAATGAATAGAGAAACAAATTACATTTGACATTAATCAGTATAATAGGACACTATGATAAATAAACAAACACGGTACATCTGTACTTTATAATACTAAGCAATTACAAAACTGTTAAGGAACACAACAGTACACATTGTGAGTGTTGAGTGAGTCGTTGCAATGAGCCTCAAACAACTAAATTAAAATAACACCATAACAAAAAATATTAAATATTAAAAACCTTTAAATGTTGGAGAACTTGGGATCTTCCTTTGATGTCCAGATCGTCCGGCTCTACACAGAATATTATTAAGGCGATTCACAGAGCCAAGGAGTTACATATCCGCTGAAAAACTTTTGTGTTTTATCGGAAGGAAGCTTTATAGACGTCCATGAGTTACAAATTTTAACGATGAACCAATTAACAATAGCTTACGCCTTAATAAGTATGCTTAGTATAACACCCTACCATTTTATATGAGACGGAAAAAAACCTCTTCGTCCAAAAATTAACCCATACTTGACACTGGAAGACCAACAGACTTATAAGAAACACGTTGGTGAACAGTGTTGGTGTTGGTTGGGGCTGAGTCGTGTCTAGGAGCCCCACAAATAATTACACCCGATATACAAAAGGGTTCCCAAACTTGTACAAATGCATAAATCACATGGGCATCCACGGACGAGCGGCCAGGACGTCGGGGTGGGTATTTGGGCAAGCAATTACCAGACCTTATCGTTCTCACCATCTCCTGGCGGACCCTGGCATCGCTCCCTGATTTATCTCCGCTCTCCAGACTCTAAAAATCATCATTCAAATAGAAAAGTCTGTATTTGAGTTAAGGCCAAAAAATCTGTTTGGGATTTTTCTGACAAGGTACACTTAAGTATCATACAAAAATGATTGTGTGTGTGTGTGTGTGTGTGTGTGTGTGTGTGTGTGTGTGTGTGTGTGTGTGTGTGTGTGTGTGTGTGTGTGTGTGTGTGTGTGTGTATACGATCCATAAGTCCGGGTGTGAAATATAGTTTAACTAAGTTGGCTCGGTAATGGGGTTGTGCTTATTATAGGTAAACTGGAGGATGTAGTAGTGTACGTGATGTTTTGTGTGGGTATAATTCAGGTGGTACTGTTGTTGTGAGATACAGGGGTGATGGTCAGCCTTGGTGTATTCCCTCCCTGCCCTCTCCCTTCTCCCAGCCCTCCCCCTTCTCCCTGCCATCTCCCCTCTCCCTGCCCTCCCCCTTCTCCTTGCCGTCTTCCTTCCCCCTACCCTCCCCCTTCTCCCTGCCATCTCCCCTCTCCCTGGTATTTCCCCTCTCCCTGCCATCTCCCCTCTCCCTGCCATTTCCCCTCTCCCTGTCCTAACCCCTCCTTCCATTACCCTTCTTGCCTATTAAACCTTTTTCCTGTACCTTCCATTCACCATCTCCTCCCTGCCTTCACCATCTCCTCCCTGCCTTCACCATCTCCTCCCTGCCTTCACCATCTCCTCCCTGCCTTCACCATCTCCTCCCTGCCTTCACCATCTCCTCCCTGCCTTCACCATCTCCTCCCTGCCTTCACCATCTCCTCCCTACCTTCACCATCTCCTCCCTGCCTTCACCGTCTCCTCCCTTATCTCCTCTCACTTCTTCCTCTCACCCACTCCCTCCCCACCTACCTTATTTTCTTCACGCACACTCCTATCTCCTTAAATCAGCACTCTCTCCTCCTACCACCAACCTTATTCTGCCTGCTCTCACAATCACCTTCTCAGACTCTATTTCTCTACATCTGTTACCTGGCTTCACTTACCCTTCCTTTCCATTTAACTTTCCCTATAAGTTTCCCCTTCTTGATCTTCCTATTGTTTCTCGGATCTCCTGCCGTTGTCTCCTCTTTTCTGTTCATTTTCCACAATTCAGTGTGTAATAATTTTTCTTTCTCTTCCATTCATGTTTTGCTTTATCCAGTCTCCATTTTCTTATTATTCTCACACTGCTTTTTGTCCTTCCTCTGTCCTCATTCTTCCTTTCCTTTGCGTTCTCCAATCCCTTCATCTTTTCCATCTGTTTAATATCCCATCACCTCTCCTACGTATCGTGCATCTATGCCTTAAGGGAGAAATTTTGTGTTGGTAAATCTGGAGCAACTGAATCCTTCAAACTATTCCAAGCAACAGAACACCATTATATTTGTTCATCTGGTCCTGTTTCCTGGCATACTTTGGAGGAATCAAGGCACTCCAATGTACCAAAAAAAGAATTACCCCCTTAATCAGCCATTCCAGATTCACCTTCTTCGACCCTCACTTACTTCCACCCTCACTTACTTCCACCCTCACTTACTTCCACCCTCACTTACTTCCACCCTCACTTACTTCCCTACTTGATCCTCTGTTTTTACTCTCAAGATTTGTCCTTTTTCGTTCCCTCCCTGTACGCTTTCTTTAGGGACCCTGGGATGTAGTCAGAAAATTGGAGATGAACGAGTCCTTCAAATATTGGCACGAAACACCACCTATATGGAAGGAGCTTGTTTCGTGGCATAGTCAGGAGGAATCAGATGCCTCCAGTTTTCATACACGATAACAGGGACCTTAAATAATTCTCCTGCCATGCATTCTCGTCTTATCCCCTTTCAATAATTTTTCTTTCTCTTGTCACTGTCTATCAATATAACCGGTAAAATGTCTATTCTATTCTAATTTCATTTGTTCTCCTCGTTACCCTTAACATCACATCTCTCTCTCTCTCTCTCTCTCTCTCTCTCTCTCTCTCTCTCTCTCTAACCCTACCCTACGTTCCACTTCTCTCTTTGCTTCCCTTATCTATTATTCTCTTTTCTTTCCCTGCAACCCCTTCTCCTTGCCTTTCCTCCACTTATCCTCCCCCTTTTCCTTCCCCTTTGCCTCACCCAGCCCTCGCCGTCCGTGGCCAATTACGTAGGGTCACGAAATACATTACACTGTGCCTGATGTTGTAATTTGTTAATGCTATCTGAATTATGATCATGAAGGAATGGTTAACTTCTGGTCCGGTGTTCTGCCGTTGCTGCTGCTGCTCGCTATGGACACAGAGAGAGAGAGAGAGAGAGAGAGAGAGAGAGAGAGAGAGAGAGAGAGAGGGAGAGGGAGAGGGAGAGGGAGAGAGAGTGTGTGTGTTAGTTGTATTTCGCTATGGACAGAGAGAGAGAGAGAGAGAGAGAGAGAGAGAGAGAGAGAGAGTGAGAGTGAGAGTGAGAGTGGGGGAGAGTGTGTGTGTTAGTTGTATTTCGCTTACCTTTCTTTATAATATTCCGTTTATATTAATTCTGTACTCTGTTTATTTTTATATATTTTTCTCTTTTCTCATTCGTTTTATATTACTCTAGATTTTTCCTTCAATTTTTTGTTTTACTTTCTTTTCTTGCTCTCTTTCCTTATATTTTGCACCGATTTTTTCTTGTGCATTTTATCTGTGTTTTTTTCCTCCTCTCGTATCGTCCTGCTTTTTTCCAATTTTTCTTATTCGTGTTGTCCTTGTCATTTTTTTTCCCTTGTTCTTTTTGCTTCTGGGAATCTGACTGTATCTTTTTGCTTCGTTTCTCTCCCATTTTATGCTGCAATGTTTTCTGCCTCCGGATTTTTTTGTTTGTTTTATTTCACGCTTCCACATGCAGTGTTTTAATTTACCTCGCGCTAAATATATGAATGATAGATTTCAAAAGAGTTATTGGTAATGTGTGTGGAAGGAATGTTTAATGAAAATATACTTACCAGTCAGACAGAAAAACAGACAGACAGAAAAACAGGTAGACACACAAACAAACAGACAGAAAAACAGGTAGACAGAAAAATAAACAGACAGAAAAACAAACAGACAGAAAAACAAACAGACAGAAAAACAAACAGACAGAAAAATAAACAGACAGAAAAACAAACAGACAGAAAAACAGGTAGATAGAAAAATAAACAGACAGAAAAACAAACAGACAGACAAACAAACAGACAGAAAAATAAACAGACAGAAAAACAAATAGACAGAAAAACAGGTAGACAGACAAACAAATTAGCAGAACAAAAATCATAAAGTTCCTAGTGGAGGTAATGATTGGATCCTGATTGGTTTACAGGTCTGGCTGTGAATGAATCAAATAAGGGGAACTCCTTCATATTTGCATATTTGTATCGGTAAAATTAGTATCTCTGAGGACCGGGTTGTGTTCTTACCAAGTCGCTTTCATTATATTATCATCGATCGTTACACAGAGACTCTCATACTGTACTGTGCCACACCCCATGTTGAAGCTTCCCCCTCCCCCCTCCCCAAGATCTCTACCCCACTCTATGTTGAAGACTCTCCCCCCCCCCACAGGTCTCTGCCCCACCCTGTGTTGAATTTTCCCCCTCCACCCCATGTCTCTGCCCCACCCCGTGTTGAGTACTCTCCCCACCCCTCCCAGGTTCACCCCCCTACCCATTTGAGTACTTCCTTCCCTGAGGTTCACTGCCCAACCTCATGTCCCAAATCCAATCCTCGTCAGATAGTTTCTCGTCATGTCTTTCCGGTATAGACGTCATCAGCCGGATGTCTGATGGCTTCCACTCCTTATTAGGGGACACAGAATGAACCTTACACTGTAGAAAAGGGGTACGAATATTCCAGGTCTCTTGTAATATTAATAGACGTGTGGGTCCCTGAACCTCTTGATTACAATATACTTGATCTCTTTGTAGTTAGTGTATGCATTATTCCAGTAAAAATGAGTTTCCTTGTCAAGAACATCTGCTGGTTTTATCCACAGTAGAATATTAGGGACACTAACAGTCCTCATTGGTGGTCTGGTAGTGACAGATTATACATTTTAGGTGATTGGAGTGAGTCTCGGTCTAGTGTTAAGGAAAGTAAATATATATACAGTCCATTGTGGTTCAAAAGTTAAACGTTCTAATGCAATTAAGGGGACAGTATAGTGTTGGTAAATCTGGAGCAACTGATTCCTCCAAACAATTCCAAGCAACAGGACACCATTATATTTTGTCCATCTGGTCCTGTTTCCTGGCATACTTTGGAGGAATCAAGGCACTTTAATGTACCACAAGTATACTCACCCCTTAATATTCATAAATCCATTTTAACCGATCTACTAAGGGTTAACATGTAAACTTTCCCTCTGCAGTAAACAGTAGTCCAGGTTATCATTTATACACACATACACGCAAGAGTTCACTTACCTACGGTTTTGCTGGAGGGTTAATTTGGTGTGGATGGTGTCCTAATCATATTTTTTTGTTACATTATTATTTTGTGCATCATCAAAATACGATAACGATCCTGCTGTAGTAAAACCTAACTTTAATTTGGTATGTATTAGCTATAATGCTTGTAGATAATGTTGGTCATCTTATCTGCCAGCATGTGCGTGTTGGAATTCCTTTGGCTAACTGTACACAAGATTAAATCTGCACGATAAAATATTTTGATTACCACAATTACAGCTTATAAAATGTACTCAGGTGGAGGAGCGAAGACTATTTTAGTGTAGAGACGTCGTCAGCACGGGGTAGATGCTGCTGCTGCTGCTGATAATCAACTCCTGCTCTGTAATAACGTGTTGTAATATTGTGTGTAGTTGATGGGACGCTTGCCTTCCTCAGCCGTCGTATACCTGCTCACTTACGCTCACCGGTGATCGCCACACTCACTATTTACGCAGTTGAACGAGATGCTAGCGTTGCGTATTTTACTGTACTATGGAACGGGATTTTTGCGTTATCGCTGTCTACTTAGCTGTCCGTTCGGTTTTTGTCGCATCTTTTGATCCTTTTCCGTATCCCCCCCTCCCCCTTTCTCTCTCTTTCAAACACACACACACACACACACACACACACACACACACACACACACACACACACACACACACACACACACACACACACACACACACACACACACACACACACACACACACACACACACACACAAACACACACACACACACACACACACACACACACACACACACACACACACACACACGTTGAGTCGACTTTGGGTGGGACGAAATCAAGATGCTGGTCAGTCCGAGATGAAATTTTACCCCGTATCACAAAAAGTAAACTTAGGCAATGACTATGACTGATAAGATCCTGTGCCAAGTAATGTGTAGGAGTCATAATATTTATCGTCGTCAACCACCAAGCCTTTAACATTTGTGAGCATAGGGTCCTTTTAAGGTGGTAATTCACTTTTGGTACATTGGAGTGCCATGATTCCTCCAAAGTATGCCAGCAAACATGACCAGATGAACAAAATTAATGGTGTTTTGTTGTTACTTGGAATAGTTTGGAGGAATCATTTGCTCCAGATTTACCAACACAAAACTTCCCCCTTAACGATACCACTTCATCGTTCCCAGTACAAATAACGACGGATTCCCTTACTATCCTTCCATCGATTAAAGCTCTATTTTCTTCTCTTCAACAACCTCTGACTCCTTTCACTCATTACTGTACTTCCTGTCGCAGCCCCTCCTCCATATCCATCACTTAGGGGACAATGTCATGTAGTAAGAAAATTGGAGATGAATGAGGCCTTCAAATGATGCCACGAAACACCCCACCTATATAGAAGGAACTTGTTTCGTAGCATGATCAGGTGGAATCAAAAGCCTCCAATTTTCACACACGATCACAGGTTTCTTCATATCCTTCCACAGATTCCATCCATAGTTACTTCTCAATACACGCAGCCTTCTACCAAAGCTTTCTTCCACTGTTTCCTACCACAGTCATTTCTCACATAGCTACACCACTTTTCCCACAACTTCCTACCACATAATTATAATCTCTAGCCACAAAATTTTCCGTCTTGGCCACATCACAGCCTCCTACCACAACCACCAGCCAACCACTGTTTCTCACCACGGGCATTTATTTCTCTCATAGTGTTACATCACCATTCCAACAACATCCACCTATAATCTTTAGCCACAACCTCTTTCCTCTCGGCTACATCACTCCTCCCACGACCACCAACCAACCAACCAACCACAGCTTTTTCCCTCAGTAGCCTCGTCGACACCCGCGGCCAACCAGTAGCAAGTAGCTCATCTCATAGACAGTTGTTATATATATTTTTCTGTCCGGTTCTGTTTTATTTGTGTATTGGGGAATGTTCTGCTGGGCGAGGTTCCTTTTTTTTTTATATAGTAGCCAGGACGGGGACGGGTTACTTTTTACCTCTTTGCAATCTTTGACTTTAATGGTGACTTGAGTAAAGGCGAGTGACTTGGTAAATGCCTGTTGCTGGTTAAAGGTGTGTGCTACCAATTTTCTTAAACTAGATAATGTAACCTTCATTCAGTTATAGAAATTGCTTGTAAAATTATAAAGTATATATATATTTTTTATTATCTTTGTTCATAAAAGGACTAACATTTCGCTGTGTTCGAGTGCTGATGAATAGTGAATATCCCTAACTGTTAAATAAGTGCATAGGAGTACACAGACAACCATCTTGAGCAATCTATAATTGGAAAATACTTTTGGTGGAAAATGAATGAATTTCCATTTCCCGCGGACCTTTCTATGATTACTGACCCAAGTTTGCCTCCCTCCCTGCCTGCCTGCCTTCCCACGGCCGCGGCCCTTTACGTGGCGCGCCAATTAGACCACCATTAGTTCCAGGGTCCAGTACCCATCCCGTGCCAGTCGAACCTAGAGAGTCATCCATCAACCACACCAGCATCCTCATCTTTGGAGTAAGCACGGGGGAAGCTTTATGTGTAACTTGCCTTGGTATTAATGAGTGCTGTACGAAGTAGTCATGGCAGGGCATTGCTGGAAGGGGAGTTGTTGGGAATTTGGATAAAACCTATTATGTATGAGAATCTCGGCCATCTCTATTGAAGTATAATTATAAAGCTTAATGAAAAATTGTTATAGGTAGATTCATTGGAGTTGATATTAATGGTAAATTTTTGTTATTCAACCAGGACAAGTATCGGGTTCCATAGACAGAAGTACTAACCAGCATTTGTACTCGTTCCTTTGAGTTTGACTAGGAATACTGCCTATTATCATTAGCTTGGTTTCACTTTCACTGTCTTTTTAAGGAAATACAATAACACATTTTTTGTTTACTGGAGTGAAGTTTAAGACAGGTCAAAACTAGTCACTTTTGCTTAGTTTACGTAACAATGAAGATCAGGTTATGTTAAATTCATTTAGGGTAAGGCAGGATAAATAAGGGAAGGGAAGAACAAGTCATATTTCAAATTTAACAAAGCGTGAACGCCCTAGAAGTGAAAAAGGAGAGCTTGAAAATATCTGTACCGTCGGAACCTTTAAAATAATACTCTGGCCATGAGAGATAAAATGAAAATAACAAGAAAGTTCCCATGTGCACTGACAGCCCAAAAAACCAGACTTGTGGCCACCACCGTTGTTGTCTCCTGTAGGGTGATTCTTGTGTCCAGGGGGTGTAAATGTTAGTGTGTGTGTGTGTGTGTGTGTGTGTGTATGTGTGTGTGTGTGTAGATGTGAGTGTGTGTAGATGTGAGTGTGTGTGTGTCCTGGGTGAGTCTTGTGTGTAGGGGGTGTAGATGTGAGTGTGTAGATGTGTGTGAGTGTGTGGTGTCCTGGGTGACTCTTGTGTCTAGGGGGTGTAGATGTGTGTGTGTCCTGGGTGAGTCTTGTGTGTAGGGGGTGTAGATGTGAGTGTGTAGATGTGTGTGTGTCCTGTGTGCGTCTTGAGTCTAGGGGGTGTAGATGTGTGTGTGTGTCGGCCTGGTATGAGTGAGGGGGTTGGTGGCGTGACCTGTGCACTGCCCCGGCCTATAAATAATACCGCCATGCAAGTACGGCGCCATATTCGGGACTAATGGTCATTTAGATCCCGACGAGGAGGAGGAGAGGGGGAGAAGGAGAAGGAGGAGGAGGAGAAGAAGAAGGAGAAGGAGGAGGAGGAGATGGTGGTGGTAGAGAGAGAGAGTAGGCAAAGGAAATTGGAGGGGGATGGGGAAGGGGAGGAGGGGGAGATGGAGACAAGAGAGCAATGTAAAGGGAATAAATACACTCGACTTTCAAATAGCATCAGGCCAATTGAACCATGTGAAGTTCTTTAATTCTTACGTACTGATGAGGAGAATTTCACATACGTATTTTCAGAAATAATTCTTAACGTTATTATGAGTAATTTTTAAAAGCAATATAGAAACTATTTCGCGTAAGTTTGTAACGACGAGCGGGATGATTCCTTTCACATTTAATCTATCTGGCAATCTGTACTTTATATTTAGAAAAGAAATGGAAAAATGAAATATTGACTATAATATTTAACTATATATGGTGTGTGTGTGTGTGTGTGTGTGTGTGTGTGTGTGTGTGTGTGTGTGTGAGGTGGCGGTAAGGGCGGCTGGAGGTGTGAACTGATGGCCACCCTTGACCTCCAGGGGCCTCCAAGACTTATGGTCGGGGAGGAGCTCTGCCACTACAGGTAATGATGACGCCTTCTGCCTCACCCCCCCCCCCTCCCCTCCACCACCACCACAACCCTACCTTCTCTCTCCCACAGTATATCACCAATCCTTCTCACACCATCTCCCACAGTCTCTCCCACTCTCTTCTCCTACTTTCCCTCCCCCCATAACTCTACCTTCTCTCTCATACAGTATATAACCAATCGTTCTTACACTATCTCTCACTCTCTTTTCCCACTCTCTCCTCTCACCACAACCCTACCTTCTCTCTCCCACAGTATATCACTAATCCTTCTCCCACTATCTCCCACACACCCCAACCACAAACAATCCTCTGTCTCTCTCTCTCTCTCCCACTCTCTCACCTTCCGTTCCCCCAAAAAACCCTGCTTTCTCACACAAGATATCACCACCATTGCTTCTCACATTATCTTCACTGAGCCTTTTACCAGACTCCTCTACTTATCCCACTCTCCTCTCCCACCACCAGAATCCCACCACCACCACCTCCACTAGTACATAATATATCACAATAACTTCTCACGTTCTTCTGCCTCGGTCTCCTTCCTCCTCCCCACAGCTCAACCCCACCACAGTAAACCAGAATAACCTTGCCCCCCACAGTATATATATATCACTATTATTGCTTCTCATACTTTGTTTTTTCTTTTTTGCCACATTATATAATTATATCGTCATAGTTTCCCACACTTTTTTTTTTCCACAATACCCTTTCACAGCAAGCATCCTACTACGAGTACAGCTTCCAACTAGACTAGCTGTACCTTCCTTTCATTCATATTATTCACAGCCTTTTCATTATTATAACCTTCTACTACAGGCATTATCATAGTAGTCTCTTTCTCCACGTCCCTTTGTTCATCTCCCTCACACAGCTTTCAACCCACAGCTTCATTCCACAGCCATGCATCTTTCGAATCATCCTATTCACAGCATCCTACCCTCAGCATCCTACCCACAACATTCCTATCCACAACATCCTACCCACATCATCCTACCCACAACATCCTACCCACAGCATCCTACTCATAGCATCCTACCCACAGCATCCAACCCACAGCATCATTATCATCACATCTTACCACAGCTCCTCGTATATATGTTTCTCCCACAGCAAGCCTTCCTTCGTCCACCACCACATGTTCTCATAACTCGTATATTAATTTCCACAGCAAGTCTTTTAACACCACAGCCTCCTCTCAGACTCCATATATCACCGTGGTTTCTTATAATTATCTTTCCCAGCCTTCTACTACAACATTCTTTCATGCTATTCCCCCATTAGTCTGCATGGGGACAGATACATTCATTACCAGGAGGCGAAGAGGATAAAGGGAAGTGTAAAGGAGTAGGTGGAATGATGGTAGTGATAAAGAGGAGTGGGAGTGAGAAAGAGGGATAGAAGGAAGGAAAGAAGGAAGGAAGGGAAGTAAGTAAGAAAGGGGCCGGAAAGGAGAGAATGAGGGATTGTGAAGTGTAGAATGGGAATGAATGGAGGGGATAGCGAATAGACAAGGTGTTAAAAAAAATTGGATAAAAGTGTGAGTAAGGGGAGGAAAAGAGAGGAAAAGAACGAAAAAATGTATTTGATGGAAGGGAATATGAGAGAACACAAAGGGATGGGAGAAGAAGGAAAGATAAATATGGAGAATGGTGGCTTAGTTAATAGTAATGTTTTAAAGGCAACGTTAGCAAGTAGTACTGGTGGTGGAAATGGTAGTACTGGTGGTAGAAATGGTAGTACTGGTGGTAGAAATGGTAGTATTGGTGGTGGAAATGATGGTGGTACTGGTGGTGGAAATGATGGTAGTACTGGTGGTGAAAATGATGGTAGTACTGGTGGTGGAAATGATGGTAGTACTGGTTGTGGAAATGGTAGTACTGGTGGTAGAAATGGTAGTACTGGTGGCAGAAATGGTAGTACTGGTGGTGGAAATGATGGTAGTACTGATTGTGGAAATGATGGTAGTACTAGTGGTGGAAATGATGGTAGTACTGGTGGTGGAAATGATGGTAGTACTGTTGGTGGAAATGATAGTACTGGTGGTGGAAATGATGGTAGTACTCTAGTAATGGTATTTGATGGAGTAGTGGAGGCTGGGAGGAAAAGAGATAAAGATAAGAAACAGATGAGAAATGAAAAAAAAAAAAAAAAAAAAAAAAAAATCATGCATGGTGCGAGAGGAAGAGAAGAACTGTAAATAGACCACTAAGTAAACGAGACAATAAAACCTTGCATGGAAGTATTTGTAATGGGTTTCCGAACGAACGAACGAAGAGCCGAGGGTTACCAATGAAAAAAAAAAAAAATGAAAAATGAAAAAAAAAAACACACACACACAACAAAGCAAAATAGAAGCAAAAGAAATAAAAAAAAAGAAAAGGAAGTTAAAAGTCTAAAAGTGTCCTAGGTTGTTACCGCCATTTGGAAGCAATTCTCGCCCCGCTACTTAGCATTTAATGACTCTGGAAGTGACTGGAGGAACCTTAACGACCCTCACCGCCAACCAAACACGAGACGTCCTGACGACATGTTAGCAATTGTTTTTTTTTTCGTTACCGTAAGATTGTTTCGCTGTATATCGTGTAGGGTACATTACGACGATATTATCTTTGATCGTGTAACCATTAACTTTTCTTCTGATACTCATAAAACTTGACTTAAGCATCTGTTACCACTCATTAGAAAAATTAAAAGATATTCCCTGAACGATATGATGTGAAGCAGAGCCCAAAAATTTTCCCCTGCCAAAGCTTTACCATAAAGTGTAGAGAACGTTAACAGAAGGTATATGCTGTCCTAGAGTGAATGGTTGAGTACAGCAGGGTAGCACAGTCTGTCTCTTTGCCTTGTGGTCGTACTAAAGTGTGAGTTTTGGGTCTTGAAAAATGAATTGCTTGTATATGTGTTTGTAATATTCTTTTCTGTTGCCTATTTCTTACATTATTTCTTCATTTGCTTGTATTCATATCCTTGCATTTCTCTCTTCACGTAGGTAGACAATGCCCCTTTTATTTACTTGCATAGGCTAGTGTTTAAAATGTGTTAATATGTGTGTGTGTGCAGGGATGAAAATCTCACTAAAATAAGCACCGCCATAAATTAAGGCCCCATCATTGTAGCGAGTAAAGATTTTCACTAAACATCAACACAATGTGTCAGATGTCTGGCATTAATACTTTCATATAGCTAAGTTGTTTTCTCTTCATATATAAAATATTTGAAGGGTTATATAACCCTTCTAATGTTCCCTCCCCTCACCACCTACTGCACCATCACCACTCCATGAACACAAACATCACCTCACCAACACACAACTATTATACCTCCTACAAAGCCATCTGAACAACAGCAACATACAACCCACACAACACCACCATCTTAACAACAGCAACAAACACCACCACCACCATCAACCATCACCCACCACCAGGGTTGGAGTAATTGTAATTGTAATTTAATTGAAATGTAATTAATTACAGTAAAGTATGTAATTGTAATTATAATTGTAATTGGATGTAGAACTTGATGAAGTAATTGTAATTTAATTGTAATTGTGAAAAAAGTAAGTTGTACTAAAATTCTGATATTCCTTGTATATACTGCTATGGTGGCAAATATGTGTATACTGTATATTATGAAGTATGGCAACCCTTACTGGACAACCTACGTATTATACGAGAATCAGACGCGTCCACTTTTCCCTGTTTGGTGGATTGGTACATGATATTTTATTGCCTCCTAGACTTTCATACGGCGAGGTCCTCAATCCTCAGTCTTCACCTTCTATTCTAAAGTTACGGTAAGAATGACATTATATAGTTAGGTTATCCGTTCCCTGATGATGATGATTGTGTTAGTGCTAGACGTTATGACTTATGAGTATGACTTTACTGTAGTAGCTGAGATGGTGATGATAGTTCATTTGGTAATGACTAATGACCCTAATGAATGTGATGGTGATAATGTGACAATGAAATTACGTAATAGTGATTAGTGATGATGGTGAGTGACCGCTGTCATAGTTAATAGGCTTATTTGTTGGAAAGTTGATCGCTGTACTCGTAGGTGTAGGCTAGTGCTGATAGTAAAATAGTAGTCTAGTAGAACTGTATAGTGGAAGTACTGGTGGTGAAAGTAATAGCAAGATGGTAATGTTTTACAAAACTTGTGATGACGATCATATAACAGTAAGTTTGTAAGTTTGCTTGGTGGTGGTGGTATGTGGTGGTGGTGAGGTGATACCACCACCACCATCACATACCATCACATACCCCCACCACCAAGCAACCAGTACCAGACCTACCATCCTACCACTAACCACCACCACCACATTCCCCCATCCCCCCAAGACCCTACTCCCCCTCCCCCCAAGACCCTACTCCCCCTCCCCCCAACAACAACACGCCCACGCTGACACTTACATGGGGCCCAGACGCAGGGCTCGTGTCTACTGCACCCACTCTGTATTTATGCTTATGAAGGTGTCACCGCTGCAGGCCAGGCTAGAGGGAGAGGGGAAAGGAGAAGCCCAGGGGAAGGAGGATGGAAGTTTTAGGGGCTTGAGGTTGAGGCTAAGGCGAGGGGTGGACTTGTTTGGGCTATTGTGAAAGGGGGAGTTGTAGTTGTAAGGGCTGGATGTTTTGGGAGGGTTGGAGGCTTGTGACGTTCAGTGGGGTGGAGAGGTGTGCACATTGAAAATAGAGATTCAGATGGATATGGGTAAGGGTTAGAGTCAAAGTTGTAAGGAATTGGATGGGGATATCTTAAGGCTGAAGTTTGAATGTACAATACACAGAGGAAACTGGACAAGGAATAGTCAAGGGGATGATAAATTAGGAGTTAAGGCACTTGTAGGAAGGGAATTGTATATGGGTGGATAAATAATATTAGCAAAAGGATAAACAAACAGATTCTCACATTATGTAAGTGTGAATGTTTATAATTATATACATGGAAATGTACCGTATATATGAATGCATTTGTGTATGTAGTATTCGTGCCGGATGGATGGATAGAAAGGTAGATGGATGGAAAATGGATAGATGGATGGAAAGATGGATTGATAGCGAGTACTGGGTAGAGGTGAGGAGAAGGTCTGGGATGGAATCATGCAAATTTGAGGGAGTCAGTCAAGTGGGTGATTACTTTGTGAATACCTGGTGAGAGCGGTGGAGGAGGGGAGGGGAGGGGAGGGGAAGGGAAGGGAAGGGGTAGAGATGGGATAAAAGGAGAATGTGAGAGGAAGAAGGAGATAGATAAAAGTGGGGAATGGGAATTTGAAAAGTAGAGAAACACACTGATAAATCGGGAGGGAAATGAATGTGTGTGTGTGTGTGTGTGTGTGTTTTGGCAAGGATAGCAATAACATTCAAGAAGAAAAAAAAAATGAACCGGACAGGAGAAGACTCTGGGGTCCCTAATCAGTGTCCTTCCCACAAGACGGATGGGGAGATGGAATTGAGACTTTTCTTGGAGGGATGCGTTTATTTCTGTTGAGGTGGCCAGGCTGCAGGTGGTGGTGGTGGTGGTGTGTCCGGGCATGGGAGAGGAGTTGGAGTTGAGGAATGAGATGATGGGTGGATGGATGATTGGGTCTGTGATGAAGAAAAGGAGAAAGGAAGTAAAGTGAAGAAAGAATGGAAAATGGTTGAGGTAGGATAAGAAAAGTGTCGGGGATGGGGAATGAGATAGGTGGGTGATTGGATCTGTGATGAAGAAAAGGAGAAAGGAAATAAAGAGAAGAAAGAGTGGAAAATGGTAGAGGTAGAATAAGAGGTGGATTAGGGATTAAAGATGGGATGTCGGGAGAGGACGGGGAAGAGGAGAAGCAAAGTTTTAGACTAGACAAGCATACAGTAGAGTTTTTAATGGGTGGTAAATAAAGACAGTTAATAACGGAATAGAATGTGGGAAAACGAAGGGAATAAGCCTAGAGAGTGTATACGTTGAAGAATTGAGATCAGTGAAGGAACCACAACTCGGATGTTAGGTAACTTCCAAAGCCTTGTCATGTACTGCCTCCTTACCTTTGACATACGAGCATTTCGGTGTCTTGCTGCATGAAAATCCCCACAAGTATGCAGTTTTTATGCGAATCGTATGAAAAATAGACCATTAAGCTGGCGGTAGCAGACATTACTCGTGGCCCGCAGCCCTGACCGCACAGCACGACGGTCATTCCACTACCTGTGTGTTGAAGGTTTTCGCATAACGTTAATTGGAAAAACGTCGGGTTTTGAGATGTTTTTGCACGCAATAAATACCGGAGGATATATACCAGGGACGTGGTGGGGTTTATGAGGTAATGAGTGAAGGAGTTAGGGAGCTAATAAGAGAAGGGGGAGATGGTACTAGTAAGGTTAAGGTAGTGAGTGAGGTGATGAGGGAGGGAGCTAATAAGAGAAGGGGGAGATGGTACTAGTAAGGTTAAGGTAGTGAGGTGATGAGGGAGGGAGGGAGGGAGCTAATAAGAGAAGGGGGAGATGGTACTAGTATAAGGTTAAGGTTGTGAGGTGATGAGGGAGGGAGGGAGTTAATGATTGGTAAGGGTGTTTGAGAAATTGGTAAATGACGTGAATGTGAATTGTCAATGACGGTGGGAAGAGCGATGAGGGACGTACCCAGGGAAGTGGTGTTGAGGGAGACGGTGCACGAGGAGGTAATGAGGAGGGAGAAGGTAATGAAGGTAATAAGGTAGACGGTAATGAAGGTAGTGTGGGTGAAGGTGAAGGTGGTAGTGAACACGGGAAAGGAGGAGGAGGAGGAAGAGGAGGAGGGGGAGGGGGAGGGGGAGGGGAAGGGGGAGGGGGAGGAGGAGGAAGAAGAGGAGGAGGAGGAGGAGAAGGAGGAGGAGGAGGAGGAGGAGGAGGATGAGGAGGAGGAGAAGGAGGGGGAGGGGGAGGAGGATGAGGAAGGAGGGAGGAAGGAAGGAGGGAGGAAGGAGGGAGGAGGATGAGGAGGTGGAAGAAGAGGAAGGAGGAGGAAGAAGAGGAGGAGGAGGAGGAGGAGGGGGGGAGGGGGGCTGACGGATGGACGGACGGACGGACGGACAGGCAGAGTGAGACAGGAAGAGTGATGAGCGTGTATAATGGGTGGGGTGGAGGTCAGGACAAGGTGGCTGGTTGGTCATCCTATACACATCCTGACGCCACTCACGCACTCTGAAGACACTGGTGCATTCTTTTCTATACTTCTATGCACTTGACCATTTCTCACATTGCATTCTGATGTATTTTGCTGTTATACACTTTCAAAACACACACTGCATCCTGACGAAATAATGACTACGTACACACACACACTGTCTGTCATTCGCACTTTTTATTTTCCAGACTCTATCGCACCTCCCTCTTTTTATCTACTCGAGAAAACATATTTAATCACATCATACTTTCATTCACCTTACTCCTTGCACCTCGGTACCTCATCTCATAACCTCAATATTGTAGTTTCCTTCCGCATCTCAGTCACATTTACCGAATCACACGAACACCATAACCAGCAAATATCAAACAGAGATTCACCTGCAAATCAAAAGCAATTCACCTCGGCCAAGAGACCAGACCATTCTCTCACCAGGATGCTTATTTGTGCGGACCCCGACCTTATGAACGTCTGCGGCTGCGGTTGCGGTCATGCGGGCACGAAAATCGAACACAATTTGGGGCGTGAGTTATCTAATTTGATTACAGTTCTCACGGAGCTGTCTCTCACAACCAGGCCACATTATGGGCTGGCTGGATTAGAGCAGCAGACACCGTAAACAACAGGACCATAGAGAGCAGACGCTATACAGAGATGAGCCATATAGAGCAGGGCATATTAAGCAGACTCCTTCAAGAGAGGAGCCAAATAGAGCAGACACCATACAGAGTAGGGCCATATAGTGCAGACACCATACAGATCAGGGCTATATAGAGCAGATAACGTACAGAGCAGGACCATATAGAGCAGACAAACAGAGCAGGTTTACATTAATTAAGCAGACACCTAACAGAGCAAGGCCATATAGAGCAGAAGTCATACAGAACAGGGTCATATTAAGCAGACACAATACAAAACAGGGCCATATTAAGCAGGACCATATTTAGCAGACATCGTATACGTCAGAGTCCGACATGAAACAGAGCCATAGAGATTAGAAAGCAGTGGAACATAAATTGACAGACACAGAACACACCCTCTTTGAGCTGACAGGAATGGACTAAGAACATACAAAACATATATGATTGGAATAGATCCTTAAAAACCAGATGGAAATGGAGTACACTTGCAATCCAATATATGTATCCAGGCTTGCTTCGAATAGCCTGATCGAGTATTAATTAAGCGAGATCAAGCAAAATGAAAAAGCATAAGCGTGTAATTGGTTCACTACTTTGTCAAATAATTCGAAACTTCAACAAGACCTGGATACAACAAATTTTGGATTGCGAGTGTACATAGTTATCAAGCAGTCAGAAATGGACTAGACTCCCGTACCATTGAAGTTATACACTGTTACCAAGACACAATATAGAGCGGATTATTATTATCATCATATAAATCAAACAGAAGAGAACTGATACTCTATTCATGAGGGAAAACACGGCATGCAGTAGACACCTGTATAATGAGGGAAGCTCGGTGACCTTGTTGTTATGTAATGTGATCCTTAACGCGAAATTAGTTGAACATATGGTGGCCCCAGACTGCTTGGCTTCTCCTCACTCTTCTATCACCACTACCACCACCACTACTACTACTACTACTACCTACACCACCGCCACTACCACCATCACCACCACCACCACTAATACTAGCACCACCACCATGGACTACTACTATCACTACCGCTACCACCATCTCCACCGCCACCACCATCTCCACCGCCACCACCATCTCCACCGCCACCACCATCTCCACCACCATCATCTCCACCACCATCATCATCACCACCATCACCACTACTAGCACCACCACCATGGACTACTACCACCATCACCACTACTACCACGACCAACCTTTACTTCTACCATCACTGCCAGTACCATTATCTCAACTTCCAAAACCACTGCAAACTCCATCTTCTTTTCTCTTTCCCCTCTCTCTCTCTCTCTCTCTACATTTTTGATGCCTCCTACTTTCTGCTCTTCCATTAGTATCATCACCACCAGCAAATCCACCGCCACCACCACCATCACCACCAGCAAATCCACCACCACCACCATCACCACCAATATCAACATAGATTAATATTAGATTCACTGCCATCACCACATTTACCTCCACCAGCAACCCACTCCACCACCTCTACCTCCAACCCCTCCTCCACCACCTCTACCTCCAACTCCAACCTCTCCTCCACCACCACCACCACCACCACATGACCGACGTAGGGAGGGTCAACACAAAACCGCAGAATGTGTGCAGGCGACCGCGAGCACGACCTTTCCTGCTCTCTCTCTCTCTCTCTATCTCTCTCTCTCTCAGCTTCACACACACACACACACACACACACACACACACACACACACACACACACACACACAGAGGCGCCACCACCCCTCCTTCCGTGTCTTGGTGAGGGTCGGTGGGCTCTCGGGCACCATACTTAGGGGACTCATCTGTGGTTAGGTGATTGCTGAACGAGGGATGAGCTAAGGACGTCATAGGCTATACTCCCCAAGTCAAGGCTCTTTAGCTCAAACTTTTAGTCTTTATTTGAAATTGAAGTTGTGTCTATCTATAAACTTACATCTAAAGTAGTAAGTAGCTATTGCAAGAGCATAATTTTCCATATTGATTTTGCCACATATATGCGCAAATATTGTATGTTCTACGAGATGGGGAATGCAAGAGGAAAGATAAAAAAAAATTGTCTAAGTTTTACATGTCTGCATGAAACGCTTACTATTTCTTCTTATTTGATTTAGTTTGCTGTTGACTTTTTCCGTTCTTATATTCGGAAGCATAGAATAAATAGTTTGTGGAGGATTGTGTTTTCATCCCTCCCTCGTCCTTCCAAAACACCTGTCTGTAATGTCCTTCCAAACACTATAAGTCTTTGCCTTCATTTTTTTTCCTCTATACCTGTCTTCCTCTTCTCTTGCTACTTTGACTTTTCTACTACGTTTGCCAATCTTGTTCTGCTATTCCACTGGCCTTCATTATCTTTGCTTTACCCCTGTTATCTTCATTCTCCCTAACACTTGCTTCCCTCGTTCTTACATTTCACAGAATTTCCTTATTATTTCGTCAAACTTTTTTTTTCCTATACCTCAAAAAAAAAAAAAAAAAAAAAAAAAAAAAACCTGCTCTCTTCGTTTTTCCATTATACCTGCCTCCTTTGTTCTTGCTTTATACATGCCTTCCCTGACTTTCCACTACCACTTAACTTAACTTTCTCATCTCTCTATTACTTTCCCCGTCCTTGTGTCTTTCTGTACACCGCCCTCTTCGTTCTTTCTCTGTACCTGCCTTCCGTTACACCTGTCCCTTCCCCATCGACCTTCTGTAACACCTGCCATCCTCCTTCACACACACACACACACACACACACATACACACACAACCGAGAAAAACATAAGAGGAGGAGGAGAAGGAGGAGGAGGGGAAGAGGGAGGAGGGGTAGAGAGAGGAGGAGGAGGAGAAGTAGTAGGAGTAGGAAGAGGAGGAGAGGGAGGAGGGGTAGAGAGAGCAGGGGTAGAGGGAAGAGGAGGAGGAGTAGGAGGAGGAGGAGGAGGAAGGGAAGAGGGAGGAGGGAGGAGGGGTAGAGAGAGGAGGAGGAGGAGGAGGAGGAGGAGGAGAGGTAGTAGGAGTAGGAGGAGGAGGAGAGGGAGGAGGAACAACAACAGGAGAAAGAAAAGCGTCACCACGGACTTCCATTTCCTGGCGTATGATCCCTGGACCTGCATTAGTGTCTTTAGCCACCAATATCTCAAGCACAAATTCCCCGTTATCAGGTCGGCCACCAGTTCTTTCTGCCCGTCCGCCACCACCCCTTCCATGTCCGTCGGGTGCCCCTCCTCCTCCTCCTCGTCCGCCCCAGCGTCGCCCCGTATAATTGTCGGGGAAGAGACACACCTGGGGCCCTTTTTTAAGCCCTAATTTTACTTAGTTTTGCTTGCGTTATGGGGTGCCCGCTGTACTTAGCATGTTTGGCTTTTAGTTTTAGTTTTGTTACTTTTCTCTCTCCAAGACGCTCGCAAATGATTGGGTATTCCTTGTTTGACAAATGAGGAGGTCCTGAACTAAAGAATTACAAAACGATAGTTGACAGTAAATGGATGTCTGGTGAGAGAATGGGTGTAAGATTTTACATAAGATTCTTTGTCAAATTTTCTTCAGCGTTTTTGTCGCAGAAAGAGTTAAAAGTGTATTTTTTGGTATGTGATTGGAACAGTGTGCCTTAAACAAAGTAAAGAACACAGAATCTTGAGTGAGGGGAGATTCTTTGTGATGGTATAAAGCGGGTAGTGTTGGTCAGAACCGAGTACTGTACCAAAGAGTGAAACTAAACATTGACGTCGGTGATTTCAATGCTAAATCAGAAAGTGATCCAAATTTCACTGTTGATGTTTATTATTATTATGTCAACCTTGAAGTTCAGTGCATAATGCGTAATTTATTTTCATATCTATTCATCTTAAACAATGTAAAGGACAACCAGCCTGGCTCAGTGATGTTAATTTGACGAAACAAACCATCCTAATGAACTACGTATACGAGAGATCCAAGTATTTCGCTAACTTTGCCTTCAAATAAGAAAAAGTATAACAGAAGAGAGTCACAGTCAACACTAGCAGCACTGTAAAAATGTACAACAACTGTCATTACGGTACAATCACCTCACGACCAGAGTATCCGGATGAGAAGAACATGCAGACAAGGAGGGAAAGTACGCAGTAGAATAGGATAGAAGGAAGGGTGGACTGAGAGGGGGAGAATAACTAGAGGGTCTCATAATAACGAAAATGATAGTAGAGTTTGAGAGAGAGAGAGAGAGAGAGAGAGAGAGAGAGAGAGAGAGAGAGAGAGAGAGAGAGAGAGAGAGAGAGAGAGAGAGAGAGAGAGAGAGAGAGAGAGAGAGAGAGAGAGAGAGAGAGGGAGAGGGAGAGGGAGAGGGAGAGAGAGCAGGAGGATAGTTTAAAGATAATTCACGGGAAATCTAAAGTACAGAGGAAACACAATTGGTCTCAAGATAATGCAAATGAATATTGAGATAGACGGAAAAGGAGAGTATATATATGTATATATTTCTAGTGTAGCACAGACGTGAATATATGTAGGAAGAGAGCAGAGAGATAAGTAGTAGAGACAAGTAGAAGTGTGAAAATGTTAGTAATGTAAAGGAAAATATAAGAGGCAGGAAAGTCAGCATCTATTAAACGTGTTAGTTGGAACTTGAGAATCTTAACGAGGGTGATTTAAAAAAAGTGGTGGGAATGAGCACTAATGAAAAAGAGAGAGGAGCGAGAGAAGAAAGACAAGAGCGAGCGAGAGAATGAGAAATAAATAAATAAACAGACAGAAGAGGAAAGAAACTGTTGCAACACAAGAGAGGTTAGTTTGTCAGGATCACCCCATCCCCTCCTCACCCCATCTCTCTCTCGTCCTCACCCTCCCCTCTTGTGTGCAATAATGGCCCACTTCCGGTCATCAGGTGGTTGGTTGGTTGGTTGGTTGGAGCTCGGGGCGGGATGAGGTGGGGGGTAGGGATGGCGGTTGGGTGGCCCTGGGGTGGGGGTGAGGCGGGTGCAGGAGCCTGGGGCCAACCTCTCACCACCACCACCACTACAACTACTACAACTTCAACCCTCACCACCACCACCACCACCACCACCACCATCACCTCCAGCATCCTTTCCTTTATGTTTCGTCGCCTGTCACCGTGGCTTAGGTTGGCCCTCGATCCGGTCCGAGTATAGTCCTGCGGGTACATTAACAAGTGTGGCGGCGGGTGAGGTACGTGGCTGGTGTTTTGGTCCACCTGTGCGTGCCAGGTTGATCCCAGGTGAGACAGGTGTTGGCGGAAGGGGTCGTTGCTTCGTGCGGTTCTTTGTTCCCCAGCGCCTCTCCCCTCGCCCTCCCTCCCCTCGCCCTCCCTCCCCTCGCCCTCCCTCCCCTCGCCCTCCCTCCCTCAACCTGCAGAGGGAAAGGGAGAGAGACTGTGTGTGTGTGTGTGTATGAGAATGAGAGGTGGAAGTGAAAGACAGAGACAAATAGGGAGATTGTCAATGGCAGACAAACAAATGGATGGAAATAACCATAATAGATAAAAAGACAAAGAGAGGAAAACAAGGTAACAAACAACATCAGACACAGACAGACATAAAGAGACGTACAGAAGAGAGGGAGAGAATAAGTAAGAGAATAAGTAGTGGGATCAGTCAGCGGTGCACAGGGTTGTATCAGTCAATGTCGTGCTTCTCCTGACGTGGATTGGTGGATCTTTTTATAGATGAAGGAGCCGGGGGGGGAGGGGGGAGTTTTTAGTATGCTACTAATTCGCAGCCTCGTCACACTTCATCTCTCTTGACTCCAATCAGTCCCTCACAAGTAGACTCGGGCCTGTAATTACCCAGTCCCCTGTGCCATAAATATTCAGGGACCCTCTCGATAGGCCGGCCTCGCCCCACAGACAGCTGCCAGAAGAGGCTGGGTTGCGTGGTCTGGCGTCCATCCATCCACGGTCCACTCTAAACACTCGACCTCAATCCATAAGGTGTTTACGTTTTGGTTGCTGATATATGTTTCTCTGGGGATTTCTGAGTCCAGATAAATGAAACGTTTTACTATTTGATAACGACAACAGGTGATTCTAATGCAATCTGAATCAATTGATGTTCTTATTGTCCACTTACAATAGCATGTAGATATCCTACTTAGTACTTTTCAATTGCTAGCACAGTAAAATTATAATACCTTTTGTAAAGTTAGCATTTACTTTTATCTTAGTTTGAACTCTTAATACAAGTCTGTTGATTTTTTTTTTTTTTTTAACTTGCACCTTCCTTTGGTGAAATTTCCTTGAATGTTTTCCTTATGAGAGATAACAAATATATGCTTTGTATTTTCTAATAACAAGTAAGTTTCTCTTATTACAATTTAAAGGTGGTTTGTGTTGATACTTTGTTAGAGCTGGCAGGTGTTGTCCTCTGAGTGATGTATGAGAACCAGCAGGTGTAAGTGGTGAAGTTCTCTGATGTATATACCTGCCTCATTGGGTGTGATGGATGGTTGGTATCGGAGCGATTTTCATTCTTAATTTCAAATCTCGAAAGCAAGAAATGTGATTAGCAGCATACTGGGAGTTATATTAACATCGTTCTGTGTCCCCTACTTGTTTGTCATACGTAAAATAGCTATGCTACTAGTATTATTTTGTGACATGAAATTTGGTGAAGTAAACAAACTTTCGTTTTAGAATGGTG
>JAWQEG010001591.1:67500-124762 GCA_033782935.1 Petrolisthes cinctipes | reverse complement strand
TTATTTAATGTTGAAGTGGTGGTAACTTAAACTAAATGAAGTGGAACCTTGGGTCATATTAAGTGGAACCTTGGGTCATATTAAGTGGAACCTAAATGAAGTGGAAACCATATTAAGTGGAAGCTTGGGTCAAATTAAGTGGAAACTATATTAAGTGGACCAAATTAAGTGGAAACTATATTAAGTGGACCAAATTAAGTGGAAACTATATTAAGTGGACCAAATTAAGTGGACCAAATTAAGTGGACCATATTAAGTGGAAACTATATTAATTAAGTGGACCATATTAAGTGGAAACCATATTAAGTGGACCAAATTAAGTGGAAACCATATGAAGTGGACCAAATTAAGTGGAAATTATATTAATTAAGTGGACCATATTAAGTGGAACTGTGGACCATATTTAATTAAGGGGGTGCGGGAGTAGGGGGACAGGCTTGGGGGGGGGTTAGGGGGGTGCGGGAATAGGGGGACAGGCTTTCTACCCCCCAAGCCTGTCCCCCTATTCCCGCACCCCCCCAGTCCCCCCCCCCAAGCCTGCCCCCCTATTCTCGAACCCCCCAGTCCCCCCTCCCAAGCCTGTCCCCCTATTCCCGCACCCCCCCAGTCCCCCCCCCAAGCCTGTCCCCCTATTCCCGCACCCCCCTGATCCCCCCAAAAAAACCCTAAACCCCCTCCAAGCCTGTCCCCCTATTCCCACACCCCCCCCAGTCCCCCCCCCAAGCCTGCCCCCCTATTCCCGCACCCCCTTAATTAATTAGTCCGTAGAAAAAAAAAAATAATAATAATAATAATTAAAAAAAAATATTGGAAACACCATTACATTGAAATTATTTATACTCTTGCAGAGGGGAATTCCAATATATATTTTTTTTTTTTTTTTTTTTTTTTTTTTTTTTTGCCGACTGTACATATATCTCTGATCTTATAAAAACTACATATACATAAATACCTCTAATCTTATAAAAAAATATTCTTCAAAATTTAATGCTTCTGTTTTTTTGTTTTTTTTATTACACACACACACACACACACACACACACACACACACACACACACACACACAGACACACACACACACACACATACACACACACACACACACACACACACACACACACACACACACACACACACACACACACACACACACACACACACACACACACACACACACACACACAGACACAGACACACACAGAAATTGTATCCATAATAAACACTGTAAATATAATGATGTGAATAATAATAATAATAATAATAAAATAAATTAGAGAAATAAATGCAGGAATATGATACAACATCCTCATAACAGGGGGACAGGCTTGGGGGGGGTTTAGGGGGGTGCGGGAGTAGGGGTACAGGCTTGGGGAGGGACTGGGGGGGTGTGGGAGTAGGGGTACAGGCTTGGGGAGGGACTGGGGGGGGGGGGTGCAGGAATAGGGGGACAGGCTTGGAGTGGGTAGAAAGCCTGTCCACTATTCACGCACCCCCCTAACCCCCCCCCAAGACTATCTCCCCCCCCCTATTCTTGGAGTAGAATCCTAATTATAATAAAGATAACTAAATATATTTTGCTTAGAAATGGCACTAATGATTTTATTTGTGGATTAATTGACAATTTGAGACGTTCATTTGACACGAGCTTAGTTTGACAGTGAGGCAGTGTTGCCAAGTATGGTAAATATTCCCTTGACATATGGGATATTAGAAGTACTTGTAGTGGCCATATTATGTATCAACACACACATATGGTCACTCCTATATCAAGAGGCATACCACTCCTATATCAAGAGGCATACCACTCCTATATCAAGAGGCATACCACTCCTATATCAAGAGGCATACCACTCATAGATCAAGAGGCATACCACTCCTAGATCCCTGGTCTATTCATAGCTGGCCAGGTATGCTAATCCTCGACCCTAAGCTCCCGGGGGACAGCAGCTGTCAGCCTGAACTAAATATAAGGGGACAGTCCTACCCTGCAGACACTCTCTAGAACCAACACCAACACCAACAGTGGAAGGTCCTTGTCCAACATTGTCCTGCCTTGACACACCACCTACAGCTGCTGTATACACCACCTACAGCTGCTGTATACACCACCTATAGCAGCTGTATACACCACCTATAGCTGCTGTATACACCACCTACAGCTGCTGTATACACCACCTACAGCTGCTGTATACACCACCTACAGCTGCTGTATACACCACCTATAGCTGCTGTATACACCACCTACAGCTGCTGTATACACCACCTACAGCTGCTGTATACACCACCTACAGCTGCTGTATACACCACCTATAGCAGCTGTATACACCACCTACAGCTGCTGTATACACCACCTACAGCTGCTGTATACACCACCTACAGCTGCTGTATACACCACCTACAGCAGCTGTATACACCACCTACAGCTGCTGTATACACCACCTACAGCTGCTGTATACACCACCTACAGCTGCTGTATACACCACCTACAGCTGCTGTATACACCACCTACAGCTGCTGTATACACCACCTATAGCTGCTGTATACACCACCTACAGCTGCTGTATACACCACCTATAGCTGCTGTATACACCACCTACAGCTGCTGTATACACCACCTACAGCTGCTGTATACACCAACCTATAGCTGCTATACACCACCTATAGCTGCTGATACTATAACACTCCACCTAAGAGCTGCTATACACACTCGTAAGCATGCTGTATACACCACCTACTAGCTGCTGTACACTTCACCCCTTACAGCAGCTGTATACACACCTATAGCTGCTGTATATTACACCACCTATAGCAGCTGTATACACCACCTACAGCTACTGTATACACCACCTACAGCTGCTGTATACACCACCTATAGCTGCTGTATACACCACCTATAGCTGCTGTATACACCACCTACAGCTGCTGTATACACCACCTACAGCTGCTGTATACACCACCTACAGCTGCTGTATACACCACCTACAGCTGCTGTATACACCACCTACAGCTGCTGTATACACCACCTACAGCTGCTGTATACACCACCTACAGCTGCTGTATACACCACCTATAGCTGCTGTATACACCACCTACAGCAGCTGTATACACCACCTACAGCTGCTGTATACACCACCTATAGCTGCTGTATACACCACCTATAGCTGCTGTATACACCACCTACAGCTGCTGTATACACCACCTATAGCAGCTGTATACACCACCTATAGCAGCTGTATACACCACCTACAGCTGCTGTATACACCACCTACAGCTGCTGTATACACCACCTATAGCAGCTGTATACACCACCTACAGCTGCTGTATACACCACCTACAGCTGCTGTATACACCACCTACAGCTGCTGTATACACCACCTACAGCTGCTGTATACACCACCTACAGCTGCTGTATACACCACCTATAGCTGCTGTATACACCACCTATAGCAGCTGTATACACCACCTACAGCTGCTGTATACACCACCTACAGCTGCTGTATACACCACCTATAGCAGCTGTATACACCACCTACAGCTGCTGTATACACCACCTACAGCTGCTGTATACACCACCTATAGCTGCTGTATACACCACCTACAGCTGCTGTATACACCACCTACAGCTGCTGTATACACCACCTACAGCTGCTGTATACACCACCTATAGCAGCTGTATACACCACCTACAGCTGCTGTATACACCACCTACAGCTGCTGTATACACCACCTATAGCAGCTGTATACACCACCTACAGCTGCTGTATACACCACCTACAGCTGGTGTATACAAGTAACCTCCAGCCAACACTCCAGCAGTGACTACAACACAGCAGTATAATATTACCTTATACTGTGTAAACTACCAATGTACAGTCGGCAGCATATATTCGCGTCCATCTTATGTATTTAATATTACTAATAAGACCAGATAGTTGCATTCTGAACCAGTTTTTATTCTAACAACATACGTAATTTACCATATGATTACTATATCTGTCATCTCTTCATTAAAATTGCATTACAACATTACTATCGCTAATACATACACAGGTGGAAATGAAGAGAACTTATACTGCCGACTGTACTACCAATAAACTGTATTGTGTATGTTAGAGTCTGTACACCCTGGGGGTAGCAACACAAGGCAATCCTTGTCCTTTCAAAGAAAACAATAAAGAAATAAGAATATACAATAACCTAAAAGTAAAACTAGGAGAGGAAGAGGTACAAAAATCACCTATTAGAATATTGGGAAACTATATATAAAAAACATCCAAACAAAATAAAACAAGTATGGAATGAGGAAAGGAAGAAAATATATGGGGAAGAATTAGAAGAGGACAGCAGAGCGAAATATAGTATTAGGATAGATGGTGAGGAATATGGAGTTAGCGAGGAAATAAGAGAACATATAGAAATGCTATATAGAATACAAAATATAATTACAATGAAAGAGTAAATTAAATTAAAAAGAAATAGAGACTTTATGATGGGGATAATAAAAAATAAAATTGAAGAACACTTAAAAGATAGCAATCTAATTTTGGACACCTAGGCAGGTTTTACAAAGGGAAATAGAATAGAGGATAACGTGTTAATTTTGAAATACTGTATAATTCAAAGCTTTAAATACAAAATACCACTCTTTATAATTGCAATAGATTTCTCTAAAGCATATGTGATGACCCTGTCCTCTCCTTAGACCTAGTTCAGTCGTATCCCAAACTACCATCAGGTTCCCCACCAGCACCGCCACTAGTTTTAGGTTTAGTTATTCGAATCTGGAGAAGACTGTCTTTAATTTCTCGTTCGAGATAAACCGGGCTTCACCCAAACTGTATATAAGGCTAGCTGTGCCTGATGCAGGCAGTCTCATCCAGGCATCAGGTGTGGTAACTCTTCCCGAGGTGTGGTGGTGTGGTGAGGGAGTCGACAGTAACGGATAAGTTTCCTTTTATTCCTGTTCATTTATTTTGTACCTTGTGTAGGAGTAACATACTTTATGTTGTTGTGCACTACGAGAATTGGTTCTATGCACCGGGGGATAATATCGCTTGTGATTGTGCTAATTTCCTGTAAATGTCTTGATAAGTATCGCCTCCTTAGATACTTACTGGCTGGATTGACCCATCCATGTTATTTCTATTGCCTTAATAATTATATTTGCTCTTATTAAAACGTTGTGTTTACGTAACCTCCTTAAACTCTTGATCTTTTATAACGTCCTCCCTGCTATTCACTATCGAGGGACGTTATATGGGGGCCCGTCCGGGATCTTAATTACTCTTCGTGCACACTTCATTACTGTATTGTTCAATCTACCGCGAAAATTGACAACTTCTGTGGGAGAGGAATTCTTAAACGTAGTTGTAATTCTTTATGATTTGCTTCTCGAGTGTGATAACTGATTCTGCAGATGGCCACTGTAGTGTTGGTTAGGTTCTCCCACTTACTCAAAATTTGTCTAGAATAGTCTATCTCCTGTTGCCACTTTTCCATATGTTAACCCTAAGAGAAACTCACCATCTCCCATATTGCCGCATCGAGACTCGTCCCTGAGCCAGTGAAGCTCAATCCTAATACTTGTCCACTCTTTTGTATTCTGACCAGTCTCAAACTTTCTAAAGTACCTCGTTTTGGTCCGTAAGTATGTATGGGACATATGACACTACCTTAACTATTTTATCTGGCTTAGTACAAATTGAAGTGTAAACAATCTATCTGTTGTCTCTGAACAGTTGTTAGCTCGGGAAGCACTTGTGAGGAGACCTACTCAGGTTTTTTTTATTATCAACTGAACAAATCTCTAACTCAGCCATTAATTTAGGCATCCCCCTAGCAGATGTGTCTATTTTTGTCACGAATTGGAACTTTCCTTACTAGTACACCATGTCTGAATTTGACGCTGTCGAGTTTGCCGGTAATCCTTCGGTGGAGGAACTTAGGTCCGCAAATGTAACTAAGGATGATCTTAAATATATAGCAACCAGCTTTCGGATTCCTTTCACTCATAACACTACAAAAGATCAGCTGAAAACTCTCCTTCTAGCTTACTTAGGAGATGCAGATATGTCCCATTCACGTACACAGGTTCCTGATCCACAAGTTGCCCTCGAAATTGAGAAGGTTAAACTTCAGGCCATGCAACTAAAGTTGCAGTACGAACTTGCTGAGCGTGAGTCAACTAAACTAAAAATCCAACAGCACGAACAAGACCGAGAAGAGCGGGGGGCAGAACGAGTCAGAGCGGAGAGACTCCAGGAACTACATATTCAAGAAGCTAGAGAGCAACGACAACACGAGCTTCAAGTCCTACAGCTTCAACAAGGCAACCCTACACGTGGAGGTACTGAAAAATTTGATGTGGCTAAAAACCTAAAGCTACTCCCTGCCTTCTCTGAGAAGAACCCTGAAGCCTTTTTCAGGGAGTTTGAAACTACTGCCACACATTTTCGATGGCCTGAGGAACACTGGGTCTGGCTCTTGAAGCCTAAACTTGTGGACAGGGCTCTGGAGGTGTGTGATGGGATTCATGATAATACAGACTATGTAGAGGTTAAGAAAGCTATTTTGGATGCTTACTCCATATCCTCCGAAGGTTACCGACAGACTTTTAGGAATTTAAACAAGCCATACACTCAAACATATACAGAATTTGCAGCTGAGAAACTCAGAGCCTTCAATAGGTGGCTAAATTCAGCTAGTGTGAACACTTTCGATGAGCTAGTAAATTTAATAGTACTTGAAGAATTTAAGAGGAAAGTTCCATATCCAATAATGGTACACATAACTGACAGAGAGGAAACTGATCTAATAAAAGCTTCAAAAATTGCTGATGTATTCTCCCTTATCCATCGTTCACAGCAGGGGGAAAGAAAAACCACCCTAGATAATGTTAGGTCAAGTGCAGGTTCCTCTCAAAACTCTTGTCCTACTGTACCGGTTCAATCTGGTGCCAAGCCATGTCAGATGTACTGTAGGTTTTGTAAAAAGGAGGGTCATTACATAAAAGACTGTCCTGATCCTAGATGTAAGGTATCAAAAATTCATAACCCGAAAACGTTCACTAAACCAGTGGCTACCACTAATCTACTGAACACTTCCCCACAAAACGACCTCTTCCAAGCATTCAGATCTACTGGCCTGGTGTCACTGGGCCCTCACATGGAACAGCACCCCGTGGATATTATCAGGGATACAGCATCTGCACAGTCACTAATACTGAAAACTGCGCTCCCTGACATAGATCGCAACTTGACTGGGGAGAAGGTCTACCTACAAGTTCTTCATGCAAGTACTCCTGTGAAACTTGCCAAGATTCAACTCTACTGTGACGTGATTAAAGGTGACGTTATCGTTGGAGTAGTAGATACTCCCCTACCGATACCCGACGCCACCTTCCTCCTGGGTAACGACTTGGCTGGCAGTTTGGTAGTCCCTACCTTAACAATCCGGGACTCTCCACTACTGTTCAACCCTACTGAGGATATCGAAAAGGAGCAGCCAACACTGTTTCCATTTTGTGCCATCACGCGTGCCCAGGGAAGACGTGCTGCGGATCCAGAGGAACCAACTCCACCACTGTTGCCTACACCCAACATCGGAGATTCAGCTGTCCCTGGCCTCATCTCTGAGCAGAACCTAGAGGAAGCTCAAAAGCAGGACCCAACCTTGAAGAAATTGCACCAGGAGGCCGTTCCAAAGGACTCCATTCTGCACCCACCTGCCTACTACTACCAAGACGACAAGCTCATGAGGTTTTATAGGCCTCCTAAGCTCACTGATGAAGATACTTGGGCTGAGGTGCATCAAGTCGTAGTGCCGGAAAATATAAGGAGATCCTTAATGGAGGTCGCTCATGAAGGTTTTAGTGGCCACCTGGGGATTAAGAAAACCTACCTGAAGCTACTTAATGATTTTTACTGGCCTGGTATGAAGAAGGATGTAGCAAAATTTGTCAATTCTTGTATTACATGTCAATTAGTAGGCAAGCCTAATCAGACTGTTCCTCCTTATCCTCTCCAACCAATTCAAGTTCCTTCAGAACCATTTCAAAAGATAATAATAGACATTGTTGGTCCTTTGCCTAAGACTAAGAGAAATCATCAATACCTCCTTACAATTCTTTGCCCTACATCTAGATATCCTGAAGCCTATCCATTGAAAAATATTACAGCCAAGAATGTTGCAAATAAACTAACTCATATGTTTACTACCTTCGGTATTCCCCAGGAGGTGCAAAGCGATCGTGGCACTAACTTCACCAGCGACCTCTTCCAACAGGTACTCCACGAGCTTGGTATCCGACAGACCCTGTCCACTGCGTACCACCCACAGTCACAGGGGGCTCTCGAGAGACACCACCAAACACTTAAGGCCATGATACGTAAGTACTGTCATGAGAATAACCAGGAATGGGATGAATGTTTACCATTTCTATTATTTGCCATTCGAGAGGCCCCACAAGAATCTATTGGTTGTTCACCTTTTGAATTAGTCTTTGGCAGAAAAGTAAGAGGACCACTAAAAGTAATGAAAGATAAATTAATTGGGCCTCCTTCCATTAACCTCACGTCTGTAACTAAGTATATGGAACAACTTAAAGGAACCCTTGAGAAAGTCCGCAAATATGCTAAAGAAAATTTAAAGAATGCACAAGCACTCATGAAGTCTGACTATGATATTAAGGCTAAAGCTAGAGAATTTCATGAGGGTGATAAAATTCTTGCCTATTTTCCAATCCCTGGTTCTTCGCTGTCAGCCAAGTATCATGGCCCTTACACAGTCAAAAGAAAAGTGAATGAATTTAATTACATAATCAATACACCTGATCGTCGTAAGACAACTCAATTGGTTCATATTAACCTACTGAAAGCTTATCTAACCCAGGAACCTGCACCTGATCAGCTAGGATTAGCTTGTAATGTCATTAACACGTGTAAGGATGAGACTCTGGAGACTTCTGATACGAATATGTGCAGTAAGGATTCAAACTCGTATATATTACAGGATTTGCCTAAAATTCTAGCACACTTAAACCCTGCACAGGTAAAAGAAGTCTCCACTGTATTGTATAACTATTCTGACGTATTGTCAGATATTCCTGGTCATTGTACAATTATGTCTCATGATGTCATATTAATACCAGGAACCAATCCTATACGTCAGCCACCATACAGACTTCCTCATCACAAGAAGGAGCAGATGAAGAGGGAGGTGGACTACCTGTTGGACCACGGCCTAGCTGTGCATAGCTGTTCGCCATGGGCTTCTCCCTGTCTGTTGGTACCTAAGGAGGGTGGACAACTACGCCTTTGCACAGACTACCGACGTGTCAACGCAGTCACCCAACCGGACCCGTATCCACTTCCTCGCATAGACGACCTGATTGACACGGTGGGGCAGTCCAAATTCATTTCAAAAATTGATTTATTAAAAGGCTACCATCAAATTCCATTAACAGAAAACGCCCAACTGATCTCTGCCTTCATAACCCCTTTTGGACTCTACCATTATCGAGTTATGCCATTTGGGATGCGTAATAGTCCTGCTACCTTTCAGCGAACTATGAATTATTTATTCCAAGGCCTTGAGGGAGTTCAAGTATATTTAGACGATATTATTATTTTCTCAGATACATGGTCTCAACACATTGACAGACTCATCAGTGTCCTGAGGAAGCTGCAAAATACCCATCTGACCATCAAGCTGGCCAAGACTTCCTTCTGCAGCGCCATGGTCACCTACCTAGGGCACGAAGTTGGACATGGACGCGTACGACCGAAGTCTGCCAATGTAGAATCCATCCTCTCCTACCCAACACCCCACAACAAGAAATCATTGATGCGCTTCCTTGGTATGGCTGGATTCTACAGGAGATACTGTCCCAACTTCTCCACTGTCGTCGCTCCCCTTACCTGTCTAACGAGTAGATGTGTGGTCTTTGAGTGGTCTGATGTCTGTCAGAACGCCTTTGACCAACTAAAGACCTACCTAGCACGTGATCCTGTTTTGGTAGCACCCGATTTTACACTTCCCTTCACTCTACAAACTGATGCCAGTGACGTCGGTCTGGGAGCTGTCCTACTGCAGAAGACTAGGGGCGTGTTTCATCCCGTGGCCTACCATTCAGCAAAGTTCACCAAGCAACAGATGTCTTACAGTGTCATAGAGAAGGAACTGCTAGCCATCGTCTCTGCCATTAAGAAATTTGAGTGTTACCTGTATGGCAGTCAGAAACTACAGGTATATACAGATCACAACCCCCTGACATTCCTCAACCGCAACAAGTCTTCTAACCAACGCCTGTTACGATGGTCCCTGTTCCTGCAGCCTTATGACCTCCAGGTGACACACATCAAGGGATCGGAAAACACGATTGCTGACGCCCTCTCCAGAGCCTAGGTCTACGTCAGGACGGGGTCACCTATCTTCGAGACTCTCCCTTCAAGTCGAGTCTTCTTCGGGCGGAGGTGTGATGACCCTGTCCTCTCCTTAGACCTAGTTCAGTCGTATCCCAAACTACCATCAGGTTCCCCACCAGCACCGCCACTAGTTTTAGGTTTAGTTATTCGAATCTGGAGAAGACTGTCTTTAATTTCTCGTTCGAGATAAACCGGGCTTCACCCAAACTGTATATAAGGCTAGCTGTGCCTGATGCAGGCAGTCTCATCCAGGCATCAGGTGTGGTAACTCTTCCCGAGGTGTGGTGGTGTGGTGAGGGAGTCGACAGTAACGGATAAGTTTCCTTTTATTCCTGTTCATTTATTTTGTACCTTGTGTAGGAGTAACATACTTTATGTTGTTGTGCACTACGAGAATTGGTTCTATGCACCGGGGGATAATATCGCTTGTGATTGTGCTAATTTCCTGTAAATGTCTTGATAAGTATCGCCTCCTTAGATACTTACTGGCTGGATTGACCCATCCATGTTATTTCTATTGCCTTAATAATTATATTTGCTCTTATTAAAACGTTGTGTTTACGTAACCTCCTTAAACTCTTGATCTTTTATAACGTCCTCCCTGCTATTCACTATCGAGGGACGTTATAGCATATGACTCAATAAAACGAGAAAAACTAATAGAAGCGATGATATTTTTCAAAATAAACCCTAAAATAATAGATTTGGTGGCTAGAATTTATCTAAATGATAAGACAAAATTATTCCTAGATAACAAAAACTACGGGGAAATTAATATTACAAGTGTGATTAATTAAACAGAGTTGTACAGGATCAACAACACTTTAAACTGATAACATATTATATGATCATTCTAAAATTAAACAACATAAACATAGGATACAAGGAGGAAAAGTTATATATAAACACCATGGAGGTATAATATAATATTATACCTCCATGATATAAACACAATGTTTTATGTAGATGATGGGTTGGGATTAACTAAAGGAAACAAAGGAATACATAATACACTTACAAAATATAGTTACAGAAGCAGGGTTGGATATAAATATGAATAAAAGTAATATTTTAATTTATAATTCAAGAGAGACACCTGAGGAAATAGGCGGAATTAAAGTGGTGGACAATATTAAATATTTAGGATTTGTGATTGACAATAAAATAAACTGTTTTAAAACATAAAGAATTAATTAAAAAATCACAAAAATTAAGTAATTTGGTACCATCAGTCATAACAAGGAGTAGTAATAAATTATTAAGGAAGTAATATAAAAATAATGAAAATCATAATAAGAAAGAAATGTAAATTTTATCTACACTTGTGTTTACGTGTAAACTAAAATCAAAGGTACAAAGGAAATCAGAAATTAACCTATTGATAATTATAAACATAAGGCAGGCCGACTGTGTGGAGCAGAAAATGTGCCGCAGGCCGCATATAGATATGTGCCGCAGGCCGCATATAGATGTGTGGCAGGCCGCATATAGATGTGTGGCGGGCCGCATATAGATGTGTGGTGGGCCGCATATAGATGTGTGGCGGGCCGCATATAGATGTGTGGCGGGCCGCATATAGATGTGTGGCGGGCCGCATATAGATGTGTGGTGGGCCGCCGCGGGCCACATATACAGTAGATGTGTGGTGGGCCGCCGCGGGCCGCATATAGATGTGTGGCGGGCTGCATGCCACGGGCCGCATATAGATGTGTGGCGGGCTGCATGCCACGGGCAGCGTGTTTGACATTCCTGTCTGATAGAGGAATACTCAGGGTTGAGTTAGTAAGGTCTGTATAGGTCATGTACACTCGCGGTCAGAAATTGTGTCTTGATCCCTTGGCACGATGAATCGCAACTAGCCAAGCTTTGATGATTCGAACAAATGTGTGTTGTAGGGAGACGCACAGTTATTCAAACCTTATAAAAAAAATTTTATATAAAAAAAATTTTATATAAAAAAAATTTATATAAAAAAAATTTTATATAAAAAATTTTTTATATAAAAAAAATTTTATATAAAAAAAATTTTATATAAAAAAAATTTTATATAAAAAAAATTTTATATAAAAAAATGTTTATATAAAAAATTTTTTATATAAAAAAATTTTTATATAAAAAAATTTTTATATAAAAAAATTTTTATATAAAAAAAATTTTATATAAAAAAAATTTTATATAAAAAAAATTTATATAAAAAAAATTTTATATAAAAAAATTTTTATATAAAAAAATTTTTATATAAAAAAATTTTTATATAAAAATTTTTTTATATAAAAAAATTTTTATATAAAAAAAAAATTTTATATAAAAAAATTTTTATATAAAAAAATTTTATATAACAAAAATTTTATATAACAAAAATTTTATATAACAAAAATTTTATATAACAAAAATTTTATATAAAAAAAGAATGACATTGAGCACCGGCTTTTCTCGCTATATATATTCTTTGAGAAACCTACGTCAGAGCCACAACACTCAAGGATTGGCTATCTTGTAAACTTGTAATGATCCTTGATTGGTACAGACGGCCCAATATGTTAAAGAGGGAATCTGGAGCTTCATAACACACTGTACACTCAAAAACCGACCAGGTCTTGGTCTCTCCTCGCATCCTTTTCGGGGTCGAACCAGGCAACGAGCAGTTGTGGTGTGATGTAGGTCTTCCCGTCCAGTAACATATAAAAAAAAAAATTATATAAAAAAAATTATTTATATAATAAATTGTTTTTATATAAACAAAATTTTTGTCCTGATCCGTTGGCACGATGAATTGCAACCAGCCAAGCTTTGATGATTTGAACCAATGTGTGTTGTAGGCAGACGCACAGTTGTTGTTCAAAGGTAGGCTGTTTGCGATTCATCTTGCCAGGGGATCGGGACACAATTTCTGACCGCGAGTGTACCTATACTCACCACACAGCCTTATCCAAACACATCAACAGTCCCTCACTACCAACCACCACTTCTACCCACTACACAACCTCAACACTCTGTCATGTTTCACCCCACCACACCCACACCACAGACACACACACACCAACCATCCACTTCATCCCATCTCCCCACCACTTTTTATTTAATAAAAAGCATTTTTAGTTAGCCCTTTAATTCATCAATCCTTCTCTTTTTTCTACCACCCTTCCCATTCTTCTTCAACCCTTCCCATCCTCTCTCCAACCCTTCCCATTCTTCTTCAACCCTTCCCATCCTCTCTCCAACCCTTCCCATTCTTTCACCAACCCTTCCCATCCTCTCTCCAACCCTTCCCATTCTTTCACCAACCCTTCCCATTCTCTCTGCAACCCTTCCCATTCTTTCTCCAACCCTTCCCATTCTTTCACCAACCCTTCCCATTCTCTCTCCAACCCTTCCCATTCTTTCACCAACCCTTCCCATTCTTTCACCAACCCTTCCCATTCTTTCACCAACCCTTCCCATTCTTTCTCCAACCCTTCCCATTCTTTCACCAACCCTTCCCATTCTTTCACCAACCCTTCCCATTCTTTCACCAACCCTTCCCATTCTTTCACCAACCCTTCCCATTCTTTCACCAACCCTTCCCATTCTTTCACCAACCCTTCCCATTCTTTCACCAACCCTTCCCATTTTCCTAGCGAAGGAGAATAGGAAAAAGATGGACCTAATTAAATTTCCGAAAGTTTGAGGTCCACTTGTCATCCAAATTATAATGAAACGAGACATTGACGAGTGTGTAAACTTTGATATTTGGGTTTGTTGTTGTACTATAAGGTTATACAAACCATATAACACGTGTTACACTCGTAATGAGCTAATATTTAGGGGGTGTGGGAATAGGGGGACAGGCTTGGAGGGGGGTGGGGTTAGGGGGGTGCGGGAATAGGTTACAGCAGGCTTTCTACCCACCCCAAGCCTGTCCCCCAATTCCCGCACCCCCCAAGCCTGTCCCCAAATTCTCGCACCCCCCAAGCCTGTCCCCCTATTCCCGCACCCCCCCAGTCCCCCCCCCCCAAGCCTGTCCCCTACTCCCGCACCCCCTTAACACTAAAATAATGTCATTCGGTTATGGCCAATCAGCGATAATCTGAAGTATTGATTTTTTGAGGTGGGCCAATCAGAGCGAGTTATAATAAGCGCTTAATTTGAACTGTTATTATGAGAGAGAGAGTGAATTAATATTACAGGAGCTGTTGTATATCCATCTCCTTCCTCCTCAGTATCATTGCCTGATGTGGTAATGTAGGTTGTACAACAAGGGAATCACCACAGAGAGAGAGAGAGAGAGAGAGAGAGAGAGAGAGAGAGGCGTGATTGTCATTAATGTGAAGTAAAATTAACACTGACAGACGGAATGTGTAATAATAAACGGTTAATAATAATCATCCACATATGCCTATCTCAAACAATTTACTGTCTAATGTTTTCACGTTCACATATGATGTTATTGTTTTAAGTAGTGTGTAGCTGCTTGTATTAAATTAAAAGATGGTAGTTAACCTGTGTGTGTTATTGTTTTAAGTAGTGTGTAGCTGCTTGTATTAAATTAAAAGATGGTAGTTAACCTGTGTGTGTGTGTGTGTGTGTGTGTGTTATTGTTTTAAGTAGTGTGTAGCTGCTTGTATTAAATTAAAAAGATGGTAGTTAATGTGTGTGTGTGTGTTATTGGTTTAAGTAGTGTGTAGCTGCTTGTATGAAATTAAAAGATGGTAGTTAACCTATTTATTGGAAAGTTTATCATCTAAGGAACGAGGAAAGCTGTCAAACTCTTACGTGAGTTACGCCCGTAGTTTAAAAAAAATTGAGGGCCCTTACTTGAAAAAATCGTAGTTTTAAACACCCCTCCCTATGAGGAACACTCACTTGCCACATCACAAAACCTAAATATTATTGGAATTAAAGGGATGACATATTGAGACCCTGTATTGAAATATGAAATAAAAATAAAAACAATATCTATACACATGTATTTAGAAACAAATTTGCAAGTAATTGCAACCATATTTTCGTATTTATAACACATATTCATCTACGGGGCAAGTTCCAGTTACTTTTCTGAACACCATAAGGATACGTTGGAAGTGTGTGTGTGTGTTTGTGTGTGTGTGTGTGTCGGATGTAGATGGAGAGAGAGGGGGAATGTGTGTGTGTTTGTGTGTGATGGAGTTTGTGTGTGTGTGTGATGTAGATGGAGAGAGGGGGGGAATGTGTGTGTGTGAGAGAGAGAGAGGGAGGGAGAGAGTGTGTGTGTGTGTGAGCGAAAGAGAGAGGGGGAGGGAGAGAGTGTGTATGTGAGAGAGAGAGAGAGAGAGAGAGGGGGAATGTGTGTGTGTGTGTGTGTGTGTGTGTGATGGAGAGAGTGTGTGTGTGTGTGTGTGATGTAGATGGAGAGAGAGGGGGAATGTGTGTGTGTGTGTGTGAGTTTGTGTGTGTGTGTGTGTGAAAGGGAGAGAGAGGGGGAATGTGTGTGTGTGTGTGTGTTTGTGTGTTTAGTGGTACAGAAGAACACAGAAGAAGAACACACAAAAATAAGGAAAGAAGAACACAGAACAGCACAGAAGAACAGAAAGGGACACAGAAGAAGAACAGAGAAATAAAGAAAGAAGAACAGAGAAGAACACAGAAGAACAGAAAGGGACACAGAAGAAGAACACAGAAAGGGACACACACATACACACATACACACACACATATATATACACACACTTCACATATTATATACACACACTTCACATATACACACACATATATACACACACTTCACATATTATATACACACAAATATGAAAACACACACTTCACATATATATACACACACACACACGCATACACACACTTCACATATTATATACACACGCACACGCATACACACACACACGCATACACACACTTCACATATTATATACACATACTTCACATATACACACACATATATACACACACTTCACATATACACACACACATATATACACACACACGCATACACAGTTATCCACACACACACACACTTCTGCACACACACACACACACACACTTCTGCACACACACACACACACACTTCTCCACATACACACACACACACACTTCTCCACACACACACACACACACACACACTTCTCCACATACACACACTTCTCCACACACACACACACACACACACACATACTTCTCCACATACACACACACACACTTCTCCACACACACACACACACACATACACTTCTCCACATACACACACTTCTCCACACACACTTACATATACACACACACACACTTCTCCACACACACATACACACACACACTTCTCCGCATACACACATACACTTCTCCACATACACATACACACACACACTTCTCCACATACACACACACACATACACTTCTCCACATACACATACACACACACACTTCTCCACATACACATACACACACACACTTCTCCACATACACACACACTTCTCCACATACACACACACACACATACACACACACTTCTCCACACACACATACACACACACTTCTTCACACACACACACACACACATACACACACACTTCTTCACACACATGCACATACACACTTCTACACACACACACACGAGTAGTAACAAATCCTTCATATTAATCAAAAAATTCTATTGTAACTGATATTTGTATCTATATTATAGTTAGATATAGAAAAGATGTTAATTATTGTGTTTTGGAATGAAAATACAGGATATTTCCCAGAATTTACAAAATGCTCAATTTTTTTTAAGGAAATTTCCAAGATTCAAGGTATTTTAATTAAATACCTGGTAATTAAGTTAAAGTTACTTAAAGAAAACCCCAGGATCTAGGGAATTTTTGGGATGATTCGGTTCTTTTTGATCATTTCGGCTCTGTGCACCAAAAAATAAATACAAATTTTCTTAGTTATTTTTATAATATTATAATAAATTATGCAAGTTAAAAATATATTAATTATTATGGATTGTTTTTTCTATGAAATATGACAGTAAATTATATTATTAATTAAATAGAGCCGATACGAATTTGTATATAACAGTGTTGCAAACTCCGCGATTTTAGAGCCCAATTTGGCTACTTATTTGGCGGCCATCTTGGAACTCCCGTCTGGATAATTATATAACAAGATACAATTCTATAATAAACTTACTCCACTGTCATCAAAGTAATAAAAGAAACAAATACAAATATATTTTTTATCCTCAGAGATTAGCAGAAGTTTTCTTTGGGTATATAGTTTACTCACCAAATTCATTAAATAATTCACCCATAAGTCATTTACAAGGCTAACATTCTTTCGTTTGCATGCTTACCAACCAAATTAATTCATTAAATAATTCACCCATAAGTCATTAACACGGCTAACATTCTTTTGTTTGCATGCTTACAAACCAAATTCATTAAATAATTCATGCTTACAAACCAATACCAACCACTGTGGGTGTGTAACCTTTTCATCGGCACATATCTTATTTATTTTTATCCTTTGTTTGCTGTAGTTCCATGACTCTTCCTTTAATTTTATTCTTTTTTTACGTTATTTTATCTTAAATTTACATAAGTTATATATCACTAATTTTTATTCTATTTATTGACAGCACTCATAAAAAACTCTCTCTCTCTCTCTCATAAACTCTCTCTCTCTCTCTCTCTCTCTCTCTCTCTCTCTCATAAACTCTCTCTCTCTCTCTCTCTCTCTCTCTCTCTCTCTCTCTCTCTCTCTCTCTCTCTCTCTCTCTCTCTCACACACACGTTTGGGGGGTGCGGGAATAGTGGGACAGGCTTGGGGGGTGCGGGAATAGGGGGGACAGCATGATATAATTGGGGGGTATTTGACTGGCTATATTTTGGGCTACTTCCGTTACAGCTCACCTCGACTTGGCTATTAATTAATAATTATAAACATACCATTGGCAACGCTGATAACTGTATTATCTGGCAACACTGACGACGACAAAGCCATCTGGCAACACTGACGAAAAAAGTAGGAGAGAAAAAAAAACAGAGGTAAACAACACATGGTATGTACATATTCAAGAACGTTTGTAGTGCATACGATGGGCATGGTACCGATACGATGACTCCATATACAAACCACCACAGAGCCGTCATCGTACAGTACCACCACACCATCGTATATACCACGGATGTTCTTGAATACGGCTCATTTAAGATATATATATTTTTCTTTCTTCATTCTTTATCTCCTTCGTCGCCATTATTATTTTTTTTTTCTCTATCGTTATTTATTTTTGGTATTTATCTAGTTAGAGGTGTATATGGTACCGTGGGTCGATTCCACAGTGGTTGATATTGGTTTGTAAGCATACAAACGAAAGAATGTTAGCCGTGTTAATGACCGATAAATATTGAAAGAATTGAAAGAATTTCCGGTATTTATTGAAAGAATTACCGTTTTGTAGCAGTGTTGCCAGATCCGGCTAGGTCCCAGTACTTTGGGTAAATATTGAATGAATTACCGTTATTGGGTACGGTTTTTCTACCTTCATTACCCACTTATTTAGACCATTCTAAGACTATTTTCTTCTATGGCATTTTCTCCGCAAATGCCCCATTTCCAAGATAGGGCATATTCAAATGGGGCATTTTGAAATTAGCCTGACCTTACCTGACCTAACCTAACCTAACCTAACCTAACCTAACCTAGACCGCATCAGACTACCGGAACCTAACCTGGGCAGACTACCGGGACCTAACCTGGGCAAACTACCGGGAAATAACCGTGGTAAAGTACAGAAAATGACCGGGCCAAAGTACTGGGACCTAGCCGGATCTGGCAACACTGCTACAAAACGGTAATTCTTTCAATAAATACCGTACTTTGGCCCGGTCATTTTCTGTACTTTACCACGGTTATTTCCCGGTAGTTTGCCCAGGTTAGGTCCCGGTAGTCTGCCCAGGTTAGGTTCCGGTAGTCTGATGCGGTCTAGGTTAGGTTAGGTTAGGTTAGGTCAGGTCAGGTAAGGTCAGGCTAATTTCAAAATGCCCCATTTGAATATGCCCTATCTTGGTAATCGGGCATTTGCGGAGAAAATGCCATAGAAGAAAATAGGGTATTTATTGAAAGAATTACCGTTTTGCAGCAGTGTTGCCAGATCCGGCTGGGTCCCAGTATTTTACCCCAGTCATTTATTGTACTTTATCACGATTATTTCCAGGTAGTTTGCCCAGGTTAGGTCCCGGTAGTTTGCCCAGGTTAGGTTCCGGTAGTCTGATGCGGTCTAGGTTAGGTTAGGTCAGGTCAGGTAAGGTCAGGCTAATTTCAAAATGCCCCATTTGAATATACCCTATCTTGGAAATCGGGCATTTTCGGAGAAAATGCCATAGAAGAAAATAGGGTATTTATTGAAAGAATCACCGTTTTCCAGCAGTGTTGCCAGATCCGGCTAGGTCCCAGTATTTTACCCCAGTCATTTATTGTACTTTATCACGATTATTTCCAGGTAGTTTGCCCAGGTTAGGTCCCGGTAGTTTGCCCAGGTTAGGTTCCGGTAGTCTGATGCGGTCTAGGTTAGGTTAGGTCAGGTCAGGTAAGGTCAGGCTAATTATCTTGGAAATGGGGCATTTGCGGAGAAAATGCCATAGAAGAAAATAGTCTTAGAATGGTCTAATATAGTGGGTAATGAAGGTAGAAAAAACGTAGGCAATAACGGTAATTCATTCAATATTTACCGAATTTCCTTCCATCCTAGTAAATATAATAATAATAATAATAATCTTGGTAATAAAGAACAACACGTGTATGATTTTGCACCACCTAATAATAATAATAATAATAACAATAATAATAATTAAGGGTGTTGAGTTGACTTTAGGTGTTATTTTGAAGATTATAGTTTGATATGATAGTGATTTATTTGTATGATGGAAAGGAAGGTGTTGGTGGATATTACATTGTGTGTGTGTGTGTGTGTGTGTTAGGGAGAGAGAATGTGTGTGTGTGTTAGGGAGAGAATGTGAGTGTGTGTGTTTGGAGGCTTCTGATTCCTTCAGACCATGCCACAAAACAAGCTCCTTCCATATAGGTGTGTGTGTGTGTGTATGGAGGCTTCTGATTCCTCCTGACCTTGTCATGAAACAAACTCCTTCCATATAGGTGTGTGTGTGTGTGTGTTCTTACCTATTTGTATCTTTACAGGATTGAGTGCAACTCGTAATGTCCCGTATTTTAAAGCACAATTATCATATTTTTCTTTAAAGTTATGTATGTTTTTGACACACACCACTTCTGGTAATTTGTTCTATTCGTCTATTACTCTATTTGGAAAACTATATTTCTGTACATCTTTATCTCCTCTTCTTTTAATTAATTTCTTATTGTAGGTATTCCTTGTTGACACAAGTTATCTATATCTATCTTTTCTTTTTCTGTGACACATTTGTAAACCATAATCATATCTCCTCTCTTTCGTCTTTCTTCCAGTTTAGGTAATTTTAGTTTCTTTAGTCTTTCTTCATAGCTTAGTTCTCTTAGACTTGGAAGCCATCATGTTGCTGCTCTTTGTACTTTTTCTAATTTAGTGATATGTTTCTTTAAATATGTGTGTGTGTGTGTGTGTATGTTAGGGAGAGAGAATGTGTGTGTGTGTGTGTGTGTTTGGAGGCTTCTGATTCCTCCACACCATGCCATGAAACAAGCTCCTTCTATATAGGTGGAGTTTCATGGCAATATTTGAAGGACTCATTTACCTTCAATTATCTGACTACATCACAGGTTCCTTAAGGAGGTAATTCACTTTTATTACATTAAATATTACATTAAATATTATTGTAGTAGGTTATATCTTATTTATTCTTTTTTGTTACATTGGAGTGCCTTGATTCCTCCAAAGTATGTCAGGAAACAGAACCAGAAGACCAAAAATAATGGTGTCCTGTTGTTGCTTGGAAAAATAGTTTGGAGGAATCAGTTGCTCCAGATTTGCCAAAAACACATAATAATTTCCCCCTTGACTGTCCCACTTGTCAATGACCTTCCTTCTTCCTCCTCGGGTGCCATATGACCTTGGCTGTTATGTTGCCTAATATCAATCCATATTTACAGGTCACACCACCAAGATGGAGGACTTACGGTATAAATATATACAAGAGAACTACTGAAAGAAACACAAGTGATGTGATGCAGTACTTGGTGTGTGTGTTGAGGTGATGACACTTCCATCACCTCAACACCCAGCATCCCAGGCCAACACCCTACAATGCCTACATTGAGCATCCCAGGCCAACACCACCACAGAAGTCACCAATGCTCGGCTATAAGGCCAAGCAGGGTATATATATATATACAGGGTGTCCGGAATTTTTTGCCCGAAAATTTGGCAAATGCATCCTTTATTAATTCTGAAAAGAAAATACTCTATTGATGTGATCTTTTTTTTTCTCTAGTTTAGCGGTAATTGAGACATTTAAATGTGTGACAGAACGTTAGGTAATGTACACAGAGGCAGCCCCGCGCCGCGCCCCACAGCCCGTTGAGTTGCCAAGTCGGAATAAACGTACATTTTATTTCAAATTTTACACGTTATTCTCAAAACTGTGTTATACTTATCAATCAATAATCATTAGACAGGACATTTTTATACAAGAGTATGTCACTTGAAAACAGGGTAGGCTTCATAAAGTTCAAGAAATTAGAATAAAATAAGTAGGTTATACGGTAGATGGTACCCGAGGGGTGGAGAGATTTCCCGTCTCACCGCCTGCCACAGTCACTGCCACACCTGACACCCACGGTGACCCAGCAGCATTCTCCTGTAGCGAGGGTGAAAGGAAGAAGTATTCTACGGCGTTCTCCCACTGTTTTCAAGTGACATACTCTTGTATAAAAATGTCCTGTATAATGATTATTGATTGATAAGTATAACACAGTTTTGAGAATAACGTGTAAAATTTGAAATAAAATGTACGTTTATTCCGACTTGGCAACTCAACGGGCTGCTGGGCGCGGCGCGGGGCTGCCTCTGTGTACATTACCTAACGTTCTGTCACACATTTAAATGTCTCAATTACCGCTAAACTAGAGAAAAAAAAAGATCACATCAATAGAGTATTTTCTTTTCAGAATTAATAAAGGATGCATTTGCCAAATTTTCGGGCAAAAAATTCTGGACACCCTGTATATATGTCTGTCAAGTGGGTATATTATAATATGTTTCTATGTCTGTCAAGTGAGTATATATATATATATATTGTATTTTAATGTTTTTTTTTTCCAGTATAAGTACTGTACTGTCGGCCACAATAATTCATACACACACTGTTGTGGTTTTCAAGGATTTACAACATATAGAAAATGTCACACTATGTAATTGTAATACAATATTATTATTATTATTATTGTCAGGTTTGTTATTTTGAAATGTCATTATATACAGTAATTGTAATACAACATTATTAATATTATTATTATTAGGTTTGTTATTTTAAAATGTCAGAATATACAGTAATTGTAATACAACATTATTATTATTATTAGTTTTGTTATTTTGAAATGTCAGTTTGTACAGTAATTATTGTTGTTGTTGAAGTTCCTCAAGGTGTCTGGCCGAGCAGCCCCGAGCTCCTGAGGAAGGTCATGGCCTGAACCGGGCTTTCCCACAATGCCCTCAGAGAGTGTATGTTGTGTTGTTGGCGAGTGTGGTGTGTGCGTTGCAGTCTTCAATAATGTGTTTAATAGAATGAGGTGTTGTGTTACATCCTGGACAGGTATCTACAATGGTTCCATCCAGCCTCTTCTTATATGTCTCCTAAGGAAGGAAGCTATGGGGGCCAAACCATCACAACATCCCCCCGCCCTATTTTGGGGCACGAGAACCTGGGAACGGCTTCGGTCACCCAGGCAATACCATCCTGACATAGTTTGGAAGAGTGTGTGGTGAGTGGGTAGTGGGTGTGTAGTAGATGGGTGGTGAGTGGGTAGTGGATGAGTGGTGAGTGTAGTGAGTGGGTAGTGGATGGGTGGTGAGTGGGTAGTGGGTAATGTAGTGAGTGGGTAGTGGGTGTGTAGTAGATGGGTGGTGAGTGGGTAGTGGATGAGTGGTGAGTATAGTGAGTGGGTAGTGGATGGGTGGGTATTGGGTGTGTAGTAGATGGGTGGTGAGTGTAGTGGGTGTGTAGTGAGTGGGTAGTGGATGGGTGGTGAGTGGGTAGTGGGTGTGTAGTAAATGGGTGGTGAGTGGGTAGTGGATGAGTGGTGAGTGTAGTGGGTGTGTAGTGGATGGGTGGTGAGTGGGTAGTGGGTGTGTAGTAGATGGGTGGTGAGTGGGTAGTGGATGAGTGGTGAGTGTAGTGGGTGTGTAGTGGATGGGTGGTGAGTGGGTAGTGGGTAGTGGGTGTGTAGTAGATGGGTGGTGAGTGGGTAGTGGATGAGTGGTGAGTGTAGTGGGTGTGTAGTGAGTGGGTAGTGGATGGGTGGTGAGTGGGTAGTGGGTAGTGTAGTGAGTGGGTAGTCCTTCAATTTACCACCAAGAGAATCTCATCTTAGTCTATATAATTATAATTGGACTCTGTATATTATTTACCACAACACTATAGTCAAACCAGAATATACTAAGCCTTCGGGTAGGGTCGAGGATTAAGAGCGGCGTTGCCAAATCATCACCAAAACATACCCACATGGTATCCAACATTCTCTGTGATAAATTTAATGGGGTTGCCTTCGCTGTACCAGCAACTGACTGAGAGGGATCTAATAGGGGTCCTCTATTGGCTGCCTCATGGAGGAAATATCTATTTACATTATAAATAATTTCCTTGGCTTAGCTGTGGAGAACAATGACGTGCTTGGGAGATGTGTGGTCCATAGTGGTTGGTGTGTGGTCCATAGTGGTTGGTGTGTGGTCCATAGTGGTTGGTGTGTGGTCCATAGTGGTTGGTGTGTGGTCCATAGTGGTTGGTGTGTGGTCCATAGTGGTTGGTGTGTGGTCCATAGTGGTTGGTGTGAGAATGACCAGGTGACTGATATGTATGAGTACACACGTCCTTGACCCACCATTAACACTTTGTCACAGGAAATGTGGCAACATGTACAGTCTGTTACAGTTCCGACTGGGCCACCCAGTATCGAGAGATCGCAGATGTGGCAGCAGTGTGTGTGTGTGCTCGAAAATTATACGGATCGTCAACACTCTCCCTCTGTAGTGAACATGACCCTGCCTCAAAGTTCATTCCATAGATGGCGCTGTGTAGTTGTGGAAGGAATGTGGACTGCAGGGTTGAAGTTTCGGGAAACATCTATGCTCGTGCCAATGAGTCATGAGCTCTCAGGCAGAGTGGTTGAGGAATGCTATTATGGAAATTTAACAACTATATTACACAATGATCAGGTGAAGCTAAGGTAAAGTTGTTCGTAGCCTGGACAGTGAATATTTCTTCTTAATGGTTATCATGTTTAGCATGCAACATTGCATTGTTTTCTTGTTTTTCTACCAACTCGAGCAGATAGGTTGTTTGCTTTGGCCATCATATTTTGGTAAGCATTATTTGATGTTCACCTCTGATTTTGTATTTTATTTGTAAGTCACGTTACAGTGTATTACATGCATAGTAAAATTCCTTCATTACTAAATACTCCTTCTCACTCTCTCTCTCTCTCTCTCTCTCTCTCACGTTAAAGTGTACTGTAATCTCTCTCTCTCTCTCTCTCTCTCTCTCTCTCTCTCTCTCTCTCTCTCTCTCTCTCTCTCTCTCTCTCTCTCTCTCTCTCTCTCTCTCTCAAATGAACACTATCTTATCTTATCCAGTCTATTTAGATATGAAATCGTATGGAGATTTAGGACCAATCCCACAGTTGTTCGTTGTAGTTTGTTAGCGCCCAAACGAAAGAATCTAAACTGTGTAAATGACTTTTGACTGATTTATTGGATTAATCTGATGAGTAAGGTTTACAGATATTGTAATAATACTAGTGCTTGATAGTTTTGGTGAATAGGTATACTCAGCTTTTGGGAAATAACGAAGGCTTACGAGTGTGTTTGGGGAGGAATCTGACAAACAAAATGACTATGCGGGACCGGCCCTGACTCCTTGACATTCTATGTTAAACACATAAGTGTCGAAATATGTGATCTTTTGCCAATGATAGATTCTTCTTCACCTCCTTCTAACTTTTTCACTTTTCTTATCCTGTTCTTTCTTCACCTTTCCCTCATCTCCACCTCTTCTCCCTTTCTCCTTTAGACCCCGTAGGGGGGTATTGCCGGTAGTGATAGAGGGCAATACTTTAAGGGTTTTGGCGCCCCTTCGGCCCCAGCCAATCTCTTTCAGTTATTCAACTGTCTCTTTTCTTTCTATTTCCTTCCTGCTTGCTGTCCCACCTCTTCTATCACCTTCTTCTGGCGCTATATGATCTCGATGTTGCAGCGCCAAAAATCAATCAATCAATCAATCAATTTGCCAATGATAATCAACTGGCATTGATTGCTATATTAACTGGGTTATGTTTGTTTAGAAGCCACACCTGAATGGGGAAGAGGGATCACTCCTAGCGACCAAACGTGTGTTTAACCTCCTAATAGATTACCCCGATTTTTGCTGATTAACCTTTTGTAGTGAAAAATAGTGTGTGCATAACAGTAGGTGTTTTACTAAATTTGCACATCGTTCACATAATGATTGATTTATTCCAGAGATAACGGTGTGTGGCTGTGGGGAAGAGAAGGGCCAAGTTTCGGAAAGTAGGTGGGCAAGGTGAAGTTCACTGGAAGGCACCGGTTGAGCAAACGGATACGTAGGGTCATTACTTTAGCTAGGAATGTAGTTTGCCAGTCAGTATTTGATGAGCGTTTCAGAGTAACGACTCCTTATAATGATAAAATCCTAAAGATTTTTATTACTTTGTTTATTGTATCACCCGTTACCATAAATCCTACGAATTATGAAATTACTCCGAAACTATCCCTCTCGCATATTCTGTGTATCTTTTTCTCGAGTCATCAAGTAATGAATGGATAACGTTAGCTACACAAATTAAAGAAGAATGTGTCTAAATTGACATTACCGATATCATGCTGTATGTGTAATAATCCTAAAGAAAATTAGCACCTAGTAAAAGTCAGACAGAACACGTGATTAAACCAAGATTTACTTGTATTATAAAGAAATATGAAATATTCGCGTCCGTGCCCGAGATCACATCTTAAAACACACTGCACACTCAGAGGGACCCCTATTCGGAGGCATATTTTTCAATTCTGACCTGGTCAATGCAATCCGTTCAGTTAGGTTAGATTAAGTATGGTTGGGTTGAAATGCAGTCAAGTAGGTAAAATGAGCTGGGAAAGACAATGAGACTATTTAAAAAATTTCCTATGGTTACTTTTATTCCTATATGTTAGGAGCAATTTTCCTTCATTTCGTCCCAGCACTTCTTGCTCTCCAGCCAAATTCGAGAAATATGCTAACCAGCTGTAAAATCGGCGGTTGAACCCTCGTTGGCCGGGAGAAAGATAAAACTCTGGTTATTCTCTACTTTCGTCATCTTTACAGGTTCATAATTTCAATAGACAGGGACACTCTATAAATGTAAATAGGCAAAGTAGGAGTTATACAATCCTTGACAACCCAACAACATTTATTTAAACAAAATAATTTTTTATTTACATTGACAATTAATATCCAGTCCAGCCACCTTCCTTCTCTATGACGGCACGCAGTCTATCGGGCACAGAGGCCACAATGCGTCGAATTTGTTAGGTTTGTTGCGGAACATCTCCCACTGAGCCTGGGTATGAGCCATTAGTGCCTCTGGTCTCCGCTCCACCATCTCTGGCTCCCAGCAGTTGACCATATTAGCCCACATGTTCTCTATGGGGTTCCAACGAAGTTCACCTTGCCCACCTAGGCTACTTTCTGAGACTTCGCCCTTCTCTTCTCCACATAAATCCATCATTATGTGAACGGTGTGCAAATTTGGTAGATCACCTACTACTATGCACACATTAATGTATCTATTAGCAAAACTTGGGGTAATCTATTAGTAGGTTAAACACACGTTTGGTCGTTAGGAGTGATGCCTCTTCCCCGTTCACCTGTGAGTTCAAAACAAACATAACTCAGTTAACAATCAATGCGAGTTGATTATCACTGGTAAAACGATCGCTTATTTCGACACTACTAATTTGTTTATTAACGTAGAATGTCAGGGAGCCAGGACTGATTCCACAGTCATTTTGTCAGAGTCCTCCCCAAACACACTTGTAAGGCTTCGTTATTTCCCAAAAGCTGATTATTCCTATTCACCAAAACTATTAATTGAGCATTTGTATTATTACAATAGCTGCATACTTCACTCATCAGATGCTTCCAATAAATCAGACACAAGTCATTTACACAGTTTAGTTTCTTTCGTTTGGGTGCTAACAAATCACAACGAACAACTGTGGAATTGGTCCTCACTCTCTGTCCGATTTCAGTAGTATAGAGATAGGATAAGATAGATGGTGTTTATTTCAGAGAGAGAGAGAGAGAGAGAGAGAGAGAGAGAGAGAGAATTACAGTTGACTTTAACATTTTTATTACGAGAGAAAAAGTATTTAGCAATGAAGGAATTTTACTATGCATGTAATACCTGACTTACAAATAAAATACGAAATCAAAGGTGATCTCAAATTATGCTTACCAAAATATGATGGACAAAGAAAACAACCTATCTGCCCGATCCTAGTTGGTAGAAAAACAAGATAACAATAATGGCAACGAGACGTGAGCTCTGTCAGAACGGCTGAGCAATGTTGCATGCCAAACATGATAACCATTAAGAAGAAATATTCACTGTTCAGGCTACGAACAACTTTACCTTAGCTTCACCTGATCATTGTGTAATATAGTTGTTAAATTTCCATAATAGCATTCCTCAACCACTCTGCCTGAGAGCTCATGACTCATTGGCACGAGCATAGATGTTTCCCGAAACTTCAACCCTGCAGTCCACATTCCTTCCACAACTACACAGCGCCATCTATGGAATGAACTTTGAGGCAGGGTCATGTTCACTACAGAGGGAGAGTGTTGACGATCCGTATAATTTTCGAGCACACACACACACTGCTGCCACATCTGCGATCTCTCGATACTGGGTGGCCCAGTCGGAACTGTAACAGACTGTACACAATAGCATGTCACATGTTGTATAGAGTTGTTGTAAATATACTTACAATGAACCTAACTCAACATTATAAATACTTCTTTTTAACATTGTATTATATATTGAATACTTACAGCTACTACAAATTGGCTTATGCATTAAAATTTTAACGATATGGGTTTGTTTTGGTGATGATTTGGCAATGCCGCTCTTAATCCGGACCCCACCCTAGGGCTCAGTATATTCTGGTTTGACTATAGTAATATTGATGTGATTTGTTTGTTTCCTGACATAGTTTGGAGGAGTGGGTAGTGTAGTGAGTGGTGAGTGGGTAGTGTAGTGAGTGGGTGGTGAGTGGGTAGTGTAGTGAGTGGGTAGTGAATGGGTAGTGTAGTGAGTAGTGGGTAGTGAGTGGGTGGTCCTCCAATTTCCCACCAAGAGAATATCACCTTAATTAAGGGGTAAGTTTTGTGTTGGTAAATCTGGAGCAACTGAATCCTCCAAACTATTCCAAGCAACAACAGAACACCATTATTTTTGCTCTTCTGGTCCTGTTTCCTGGCATACTCTGGAGGAATCAAGGCACTCCAATGTACCAAAAAAGAATTATCACCTTAAGGACCCTGTAATCGTTTTTGAGACTTGGTGGCTTCTGATTCCTCCTGACTATGCCACGAAACATGCTCCTTCTATATTGATGATGTTTCGTGGCAATATTTGAAGGACTCATTTATCTCCAATTTTCTGACTACATCACAGGGTCCCTTAATGTTTAAAATAAATAAATGACTGAATTTCATTGGACTGTGTATATTATTTATTTACCACTATAGAAAGGAATCATTATTATTATTATATGCCTTTGTACTAAGTAAACTGGTTTGTTGTATTGTGTACTGGGGGTTTTGGGTTGGATGTTCCTTGGCATGTGTGGGTGTGTGTTTTGGTCTGTGTGGGTGTGTGTTTTGGCATGTGTGTGGGTGTTTGTTTTGGCATGTGTGTGGGTGTGTTTTGGTCTGTGTCGTCCTCTGGTCTCTAAATTGTGTGTGTTTTGGCATGTGTGTGTGTGTGGGTGTGTGTTTTGGTCTGTGTGTGGGTGTGTTTTGGTCTGTGTCGTCCTCTGGTCTCTAAATTGTGTGTGTGGGTGTGTGTGTTTTGGCATGTGGGTGTGGGTGTGTGTGTTTTGGCATGTGGGTGTGGGTGTGTGTGTTTTGGCATGTGGGTGTGGGTGTGTGTGTTTTGGCATGTGGGTGTGGGTGTGTGTGTTTTGGCATGTGGGTGTGGGTGTGTGTGTTTTGGCATGTGGGTGTGGGTGTGTGTGTTTTGGCGTGTGGGTGTGTGTGTTTTGGCATGTGGGTGTGTGTGTGTGTGTTTTGGCATGTGTGTGTGGGTGTGTGTGTTTTGGCGAGTGGGTGTGGGTGTGTATGTTTTGGCATGTGTGTGTGTGTGTTTTGGCATGTGTGTGTGGGTGTGTGTTTTGGCATGTGTGGGTGTGTGTGTTTTACCATGTGTGGGTGTGGGTTTTGGCATGTGTGTGTGTGTGTGTGTGTGGGTGTTTTACCACATAGTGTAGTGGATGGTGTGGGTTTGTATGCCTCTCGTGTCAAGATGTTGCTGGCCAAAGGTAAGTAAGTATATATATATATATATATATATATATATATATATATATATATATATATATATATACTGCTTTACACACATAGGGTCCATTCCACAGTGGTTGGTATTGGTTTGTAAGCACGCAAACGAAAGAATATTAGCCGTGTTAATGACTCCTGGGTGAATTATTTAATGAATTTGGTGAGTATCTGTATTCGCAAAATCTATACGACAGTTAGATAATAATGATCACTGAATAGTTTACTCACCAAATTCATTAAATAATTCACCCAGAAGTCATTAACACGGCTAACATTCTTTCGTTTGCGTGCTTACAAACCACAACGAATGGCTCTGAGTAATCAGTGCATGGTAAAATGAGTTGGGAAAGAGAATGAAACTATTTCAAAGATTATCCCATGGTTGGTTTTATGGATATAAGCCAAGCGTTATTGTCCTTCCAACCACCACCACCACCACCACCCAGCAGTAAGCGGTGTTGACAACGTAGCCAGCAGTCTGTACAGGTTGTACATACATATACATTACATACACCAGGCTGCACATACATACATATATATACCAGGCTGCAAATACATAAATACATATACAGTACATACATAGGCTATACCAGGCTACACACTTCACCAAAATGTCAATACCGAGAATATATAGCCACTTTTGGCGGATTTTTTGGTACTGGACTATAGCCAGCAGTGTGTCAATAGGATAGCCATACCCAGTCAGTGTTGCAAATGTTTGGCGTGATGACTGACAGTGTTGCAAATATGTTCTCGCTCTCCATTTGATGCACCTCTGCCTTGGGTTTTGGGGATTTTAATGTGTGCGAGAGTAGGGGGCTGGCTTGGGAGGGGGGGGTTTTAGGGGGGTGCGGGAGTAGGGGACAGGCTTGGGGAGGTGCGGGAGTAGGGGGACATTTAATAATAATAGTAATAATAATAATAACTGTCCGCCATCAACCACCCCAACCCAGGACTGACACACCTCGCTCTCTGGCCAAAAAAAAGTTACATATATCTGTTCTTCACATGATATCTTTACACCCAGGAGTCATAGAGAGCTGGGGTTGATCTCATTCGGAAGAGGAAGAGTTGCTGCTTAGGACAAAACTAAATTTAAGTTTCTAGACATTATAGTTTAGACGTAGAAAGTAAATGAAATAGTGACACTCCACTCCCATACGTCTCATCCTCGCACAACATCTTTGCGTCCCTGTCCGAAAAAAAGTTACATATGTCTGTTCTTCACATGATATCTTTATACCCAGGAGTCATAGAGAGCTGGGGTTGGTCTCATTCGAAAAAGGAAGAGTTGCTGCTTAGAACGAAACTAAATTTAAGTTTCTAGACATTGTAGTTTAAACGTAGGGAGTAAGTAAAATAGAGCGAATTTTGGAGAGATCACTTGGACCTGGCAGGAGTATGTGTGTGTCTGTGTACGGTAGGGGGGGGGTGCGGGAGTAGAGGGACAGGCTAGGGGGGGTGGGTGCGGCAGTTGGGGACAGGCTAGGGGGGGGGTTAGGGGGGTGCGGCAGTAGGGGGACAGGTTGGGGGGGGGGGAGGGTTAGGGGGGTGCGTGAATAGGGGACAGGCTTTCTACCCACCCCAAGCCTGTCCCACTATTCATGCACCCCCTTAAATCCCTCCAAGCCTGTCCCCTACTCCCGCACCCCCCCTCAAGCCTGTCTTCCTACTCCCGCACCCCCCTAAACCCCCCCAAGCCTGTCCCCTACTCCCGCACCCCCCTAGTCCCCCCCAAGCCTGTCCCCTATTCCCGCACCCCCTTAACTGTTAACTGCAGTGATGCAAACTCAAATTTTTGTAATCCGCTCGACTAGTCAAGAAAATCCGCTAAATTAATTATAGGAAAGGCTCTTAAAATTTTCCGCTAGATTGGCCTTTCAAATCCTCTTCTAAAATCTTCTTGTTAAATCCGCTTGTAAAATCTTCTTGTAAAATCCTCTTGTTAAATCCGCTTCTAAAATCCGCTTGTAAAATCTTCTTGTAAAACCCTCTTGAAAATTTCAATATTTTTCCCGCTAGATAATTTTTAAATCCGCTAGATCTAGGCGAAAATTGGTCAAATTGGCATTACTGTTTGCCGGAGCCAACGAAAAGAGAGAGAGAGAGAGAGAGAGAGAGAGAGAATGAGTGTCCGTGTGTGTGTGTGTGAGAGAGAGCGAGAGAGAGAGAGAGAGAGAGTGTTTAATATCAAGTACCCCGTTATAAATTGCCACTGTCTCCCTTTTCCTTCATCCTGTGGTTAATTTAAGGCTTCCTCCGTCCTCCAATTCCTTTTTCCTTCATCCTGTGGTCAATTTAAGGTTTCCTCCGTCCTCCAACTTCATTTTAAAAGGTGTAAAACATAATAACGAGGCTCGAGTCGGCGGTTGACTGAACAGAAAACGAAGGATTTAAATATATTGGGTTTTAAAATAGTCCATCATTAAAAATATATAAAATTTTAAAATAGTCGGTCCTTAAAAGTCATAGAAAATGGGAAGGTTTTTGATTAGAGAATGGGAAGGTGTTAGAAATGTTAGAAAAAAAGAATAAATCTCACGGTCCGATTCTGCTAACTAGATTGACGTGGGTTTAAATATTGACACTAAAACATTACGAATTCGTTATTTTTTTACTATAGTAGCCCTGTGCAAAAATATACCTACGTTATCAAATTAAAATGATTTGCGTACGAATAGTAGTTAGTGAATAATTTAAATAAATGTATATACGAAGGTCAGTAGGAGATGATTCGGACAAAACCTAACTAACCTAACTTATTATTACCAACTCAAAATCAAAATGTATTAGTACGTGATGTGGCTAATTAGAATGGAATATATCTAAATAAATAACCAATCAACAGCAGCTCTTAGTATCTGAGAAATTGTATTTTAGTAAATAGTCGTTAATTTAAGACAAACCCGACGAATTAACATCGTAGTTTTTATATTAAAATGGAAAAACTGATGTTAGATCATAGGGTTCATTGCCAACGGGATCTGGCAACCTTGTAGATTCGTTACGCAAAGTTACGCTAGGTATGGCGCCATTAACGCGGTCGGACACAGGTGAGTGCCTGACAATTATCGACTCGTTACACATTAATTACAGCCTTAGGTAAGTTGGTTGTAATTTTTATGTGTAGATAATAGATTAATTTAGCCACGTGACCCACCGTGGGGAGTGATAGATAAGAAATAGAGGAGAAAAATAATATATAAAAACAGCATTTGCCCGCTCTTTTTAAATATGGCGGTGGTGTCTGGTATCATTCATTAATATCTTTATAATTTAAATATTAGAAGCTTAGGTAAGTCCATGTGGCTATGAGATATAGTTTATATATTTATCTATCGGTATATTACACTGTGGGAAGCGAGGGAATAATGATATAGATGATAAATTCGATAAATAATAAAATAAATGTCGTCATTTGATTGCCAGTCGAAAAACGTTGAAGAGTTGCCATGCGTACGATAATTCAGTGTTGTATTGGTAGTAGTAATAGTAATATCGGTGGATAGTGGTAATAGTGGTAGTGGTAGTAGTAGTAGTAGTAGTAGTAGTAATATTGGTAATAGTAATAGTAGTAATATTGGTGGTGGTAGTAGTGGTAATATTGGTGCTGATAGTAGTAGTAATAATATTGGTAGTAGTAGTAGTGGTTATGGTAGTAGTAGTAGTAGTAGTAATATTGGTGGTGGTAGTAGTAGTAGTAATATTGGTAATAGTAATAGTAGTAATAGTAGTACAATAATATTAGTAATAGTAGTAAAATAATAGTACCATAATTGATTAATACAGCGTACCATAATCTGAAAAATCGATAATTTAGTCAGTCGTATACGTACGATACTTTGTGCAGGTCGGCAATTCACTATATTATTTTATTTATTTATTATTATTTTATTTATTTATTATGAGTTAAGTAGAAATAAATAAGAGTATAAAATTAAAAATATAATTATTATACTAATTTTAATTAAAATAATATATCCCAAAAAGAATTAATAATCTTGGATGTTATATATCACGGTCTAGTTATATATATAATGATAATTTAGAACTTACGTACTCGTTTGACCTTAGAAAAAAAAATGTAATTATTATACTGATTTTAATTAAAATAATATATTTAAAAAAATAATTAATTATCTTGGATGTTATATATTTACTTTGGGCATGTCGGCTTTGCAACCCTGCCTGTCTCGACCATTACCAGTGTTTTCATTCTTAAGGTAATTACTTCAGAGTATCGTAATTTTGGGCTATTTAAGGTAATATTTTGACCATCTAAGGAAAATACGCATTCAACCCATTAATTAAATCTCGTGAAATCTAAGGTAAACTTTTGATAATTTAAGGAAATCTAAGGTAAACTTTTTGATAATCTAAGGTATTGTATTTAGTATTTACTATAGAGACTCAGAGGTAAGTCGAAGTCGTCTGTTCATATGCTATTCAAGAACGTTGGTGGTGTATACTATGCATGGTACCGATACGATGGGTCCATAGACAAACAACAGAGCCGTCGTACAGTACCACACCATCGTATACACCACGGATGTTCTTGAATACCGCCATAATAGTTTCTGATTACATAGATCAATTTGTGTGTTAATGGCGGCGGCGGCGGCGGCTGGCTGGCTCACCGTCCCAGCCACCACCGCCAATGGCTGTGTGGCGGCCAAAATACACAGGCAGTGGTGTCATTCAAATAACCTCTTAATAATGTATTGTTACAGAATATATGGGTAAATATTGAATGAATTACCGTTATTGGGTACGGTTTTTCTACCTTCATTACCCACTTATTCAGACCATTCTAAGACTATTTTCTTCTATGGCATTTTCTCCGCAAATGCCCCATTTCCAAGATAGGGCATATTCAAATGGGGCATTTTGAAATTAGCCTGACCTTACCTGACCTTACCTAACCTAACCTAACCTAGACCGCATCAGACTACCGGGACCTAACCTGGGCAAACTACCGGAACCTAACCTGGGCAAACTACCGGGAAATAATCGTGATAAAATACAATAAATGACTGGGGCAAAATACTGGGACCCAACCGGATCTGGCAACACTGCTGCAAAACGGTAATTCTTTCAATAAATACCAATATATGTAAGTGGCGGCTTGATTCATTTACACACAGCCGCCAAACAGCCGCCAGTACTTACACACAGCCGCCAAACAGCCGCCAGTATCTACACACAGCCGCCAATGGAGTGTGTCACGGTATTTAATTAATAAATTAAAGTGAGATTCTCATGTTGGTAAATTGAAGGCTTCCGATTACTCCAAACTATTCCACAAAACAAACTCCTTCCATATAGGTGTGTGTGTGTGTGTTTGGAGGCTTCTGATTCCTCCAAACTATTCCACAAAACAAACTCCTTCCATATAGGTGTGTGTGTTGGAGGGAGAGAGTGTGTGTGTGTGTTAGAGAGAGAGGGAGAATGTGTGTGTGTGTGTGTGTGTTTGGAGGCTTCTGATTCCTCCTGACTATGCCACAAAACAAACTCCTTGCATAAAGGTGTGTGTGTGTTAGAGAGAGAGTGTGTGTGTGTGTGTGTGTGTGTGTTTGGTGGCAATGTTTGAAGCACTCACTAACCTCCAATTTTCTTACTACATCACACACAGGGTCCATTAACGTAGTAATTCTTGGTAAATATTGAATGAATTACCGTTATTGCGTACGGTTTTTCTACCTTCATTACCCACTTATTTAGACCATTCTAAGACTATTTTCTTCTATGGCATTTTCTCCACAAATGCCCCATTTCCAAGATATAGCATATTCAAATGGGGCATTTTGAAATTAGCCTGACCTTACCTGACCTGACCTAACCTAACCTAACCTAACCTAGACCTAGACCGCATCAGACTACCGGGACCTAACCTGGGCAAACTACCGGAACCTAACCTGGGCAAACTACCGGAACCTAACCTGGGCAAACTACCCGGAAATAATCGTGATAAAATACAATAAATGACCGGGGCAAAATACTGGGACCCAGCCGGATCTGGCAACACTGCTGCAAAACGGTAATTCTTTCAATAAATACCTAATTCTTTTATGGTACATTGGAGTGCCTTGATTCCTCCAAAGTATGCCAGGAAACAGGACCAGACGAACAAAAATAATAGTGTTGTGTTGCTTGGAATAGTTTGGAGGAATTATCGGTATTTATTGAAAGAATTACTGTTTTGTAGCAGTGTTGCCAGATCCGGCTAGGTCCCAGTATTTTGACCCGGTCATTTCCCGTACTTTACCACGGTTATATCCCGGTAGTCTGCCCAGGTTAGGTCCCGGTAGTCGGATGTGGTCTAGGTTAGGTTAGGTTAGGTAAGGTCAGGCAAATTTCAAAATGCCCCATTTGAATATGCCCTATCTTGAAAATTTGTGGAGGAAATGCCATAGAATAAAATAGTCTTAGAATGGTCTAAATAAGTGGGTAATGAAGGTAGAAAAACCGTACACAATAACGGTATATAATTCTTTCCATATTTATTGATTGATTGATTTAAATTATACATCCCTCAACATGTATAAGGAATATCAAAATGATAACATACATAGGTAGAATGAATTAAGGGGGTGCGGGAGTAGGGGATAGCCTTGGGGGGTGCGGGAATAGGGGGACAGGCTTGGGGGCGGGGTAGAAAGCCTGTCCCCTATTCCCTATTCCCGCATCCCCCTAACCCACCCCCAAACCTCTCCACCTATTCCCGCATCCCCCTAACCCACCCCCAAACCTCTCCACCTATTCCTGCACCCCCCTAAGCCTGTAACCTATTCCCACACACCCAAGCCTGTCCCCTTACTCCCGTACCCCCTTAACCCCCCTCCCAAGCCTGTCCCCCTACTCCCGCACCCCCCTAAACCCCCCCTATTCCCGCACCCCCTTAATTAAATGTGTTTTTCAGATGGAGGGAGACGAGGGTGGGGGGGTCAATTTGAATGTAGGTGTGTAAGTAGGTAGGGTTACACAGAGAAGGTGTAGTCAGACAGCCTATATATGGATGTAGGTGTGTAAGTAGGTAGGGTTACACAGAGAAGGTGTAGTCAGACAGCCTATATATGGATGTAGGTGTGTAAGTAGGTAGGGTTACACAGAGAAGGTGTAGTCAGACAGCCTATATATGGATGTAGGTGTGTAAGTAGGTAGGGTTACACAGAGAAGGTGTAGTCAGACAGTCTATATATGGATGTAGGTGTGTAAGTAGGTAGGGTTACACAGAGAAGGTGTAGTCAGACAGTCTATATATGGATGTAGGTGTGTAAGTAGGTAGGGTTACACAGAGAAGGTGTAGTCAGACAGCCTATATATGGATGTAGGTGTGTAAGTAGGTAGGGTTACACAGAGAAGGTGTAGTCAGACAGCCTATATATGGATGTAGGTGTGTAAGTAGGTAGGGTTACACAGAGAAGGTGTAGTCAGACAGCCTATATATGGATGTAGGTGTGTAAGTAGGTAGGGTTACACAGAGAAGGTGTAGTCAGACAGTCTATATATGGATGTAGGTGTGTAAGTAGGTAGGGTTACACAGAGAAGGTGTAGTCAGACAGCCTATATATGGATGTAGGTGTGTAAGTAGGTAGGGTTACACAGAGAAGGTGTAGTCAGACAGTCTATATATGGATGTAGGTGTGTAAGTAGGTAGGGTTACACAGAGAAGGTGTAGTCAGACAGCCTATATATGGATGTAGGTGTGTAAGTAGGTAGGGTTACACAGAGAAGGTGTAGTCAGACAGTCTATATATGGATGTAGGTGTGTAAGTAGGTAGGGTTACACAGAGAAGGTGTAGTCAGACAGCCTATATATGGATGTAGGTGTGTAAGTAGGTAGGGTTACACAGAGAAGGTGTAGTCAGACAGTCTATATATGGATGTAGGTGTGTAAGTAGGTAGGGTTACACAGAGAAGGTGTAGTCAGACAGTCTATATATGGATGTAGGTGTGTAAGTAGGTAGGGTTACACAGAGAAGGTGTAGTCAGACAGCCTATATATGGATGTAGGTGTGTAAGTAGGTAGGGTTACACAGAGAAGGTGTAGTCAGACAGTCTATATATGGATGTAGGTGTGTAAGTAGGTAGGGTTACACAGAGAAGGTGTAGTCAGACAGCCTATATATGGATGTAGGTGTGTAAGTAGGTAGGGTTACACAGAGAAGGTGTAGTCAGTCAGACAGCCTATTTTTCACCTCACTGAAGGCTGACTCTGCTGCAGGGTTCCACGTGAGTTTTTTCTTCTGGGAGGCCTTCAGGTTAGGTTAGGTTAGGTTAGGTTAGGTTAGGTTAGGTTATTCACGTCCATCTCGTGTACTTAATATTGCTAATTAGACCAAGTAGTTGTATTCTGTACCAGTTTTTATTCCAACAACATACGTAATTTACCATACGAGAACTATATCTGTCATCTCTGTATTAAAATTGTATTACAACAACATTACTATAGCTAATACATACACAGGTGGAAATGAAGGGAACTTATACTGCCGACTGTACCCCTGGTCGGAACCAAGAGTGTACAGTCGGCAGTATAAGTTAGTTCCCGTCATTTCCACCTGCGTATGTATTAACTATAGTAATGTTGTTGTAATACAATTTTAATACAGATACCAGACATAGTTCTCATATGGTAAATTACATATGTTGTTGGAATAAAAACTGGTTCAGAATGCAACTATCTGGTTATATTAACATTATTAAACATTAAGTGAGAAAGGTGGGACATAAGGTGATTGTGAGGTGATGTTATGTAATGAGCAAGTAGTGGGTGTGAGGGAATGACAGCATTAAGGTGGTAATTCACTTTTGTTACATTGGAGTGCCTTGATTCCTCCAAAGTATGTCAGGAAACAGGACCAGAAGAACAAAAATAATAATAATAACAATAACAATAATAAAAACAATAATAATAATAATAATAATAACAATAAAAACAACAATAACAATAATAATAATAATAATAATAACAATAAAAACAACAATAACAATAATAATAATGCCAGGAAACAGGACCAGAAGAACAAAAATAATAATAATAACAATAACAATAATAAAAACAATAATAATAATAATAATAATAACAATAAAAACAATAATAATAATAATAATAATGCCAGGAAACAGGACCAGAAGAACAAAAATAATAATAATAACAATAACAATAATAAAAACAATAATAATAATAACAATAAAAACAACAATAATAATAATAATAATGCCAGGAAACAGGACCAGAAGAACAAAATTAATTGTGTTCTGTTGTTGCTTGGAATAGTTTGGAGGATTCAGTTGCTCCAGAATTACCAACAGCGAATTTCCTCCTTAATTAAGTGATGGGGGGGGGGGAAGATATTGTTTGTAAGGCTAGAGTGTTGTCTATGGTGTAATACAGTGGTAACTATAGGAAAGGTAGGAGTATGAAGGTGTAGTAATAATAATATAACAGTGGTGGTGTGTGTGTGTAGGTGTGTGTGTGTGTAGGTGTGTGTGTGTGTGTGTGTGTGTGTAGGTGTGTGTGTGTAGGTGTGTGTTGTCTATGGTGTAATACAGTGGTAACTATAGGAAAGGTAGGAGTATGAAGGTGTAGTAATAATAATATAACAGTGGTGGTGTGTGTGTGTAGGTGTGTGTGTGTGTAGGTGTGTGTGTGTGTAGGTGTGTGTTGTCTATGGTGTAATACAGTGGTAACTATAGGAAAGGTAGGAGTATGAAGGTGTAGTAATAATAATATAACAGTGGTGATGGTGAGTATTATGGGCGAGTGTGTGTGTGTGTGGGTGTGTGTGTGTGTGTGTGTGTGTAAGGTACACGAATATGTGCCGCAGGAATTTATAAAAAAAAATAAAAAAAAACGTACAAAAGGGTATGGAAGAATATGGGGAGAAGTAGCACTTGGTGGTCTGTTGCTTGGAATAGTTTACATGGAGGAATCATTTGCTGGGAATAGTTTACATGGAGGAATCATTTGCTGGGAATAGTTTACATGGAGGAATCATTTGCTTGGAATAGTTTGCATGGAGGAATCATTTGCTTGGAATAGTTTGCATGGATCAAGAATATACTTATGACCAGACAGACCACTTTGAAAACCCGACCATAATCATGATCTTCTTTGGATGACTGTACACTTGGCTTATGTTGTTGTTGTTGTTGTTGTTGTTGTTGTTGAATACTAAACATAGAGTATGAAGAATTGCCAAACAAAGCCTCCATTGACTCCTGATGTTGCAAGGATGTGTGTTCTGTTTGTATGATATGTTTTGTTAGGTTAGGTTAGGTTAGGTTAGGTTAGGTTAGGTTTGGTTAGGTTAGGTTAGGTTTGGTTAGGTTAGGTTAGGTTAGGTTAGGTTAGGTTAGGTTTGGTTAGTACATATTGAAGTTTTTATGACAAGGGTACGGGACTTATATTCACACCATTAAAACACTATTATTTGTTTTGTTCATTGTTTTTTTTAGTAATATTTGTAATATTTTTTTTTTTTTTCCGTTTTATAATTGACTACCCAGGCCAGTTTATTTTTTTTATTTTTTATTTATTTCTTTTATTTTATAATATCTTGTCGTATTGTATTTTTTTCCGTTTTATAATAGACTCCCCAGGCCATTGTTTTTTTTTTTTTTTTTTTTTTTTTTCCATAATATCTTGTCGTATTGTATTTTTTTCCGTTTTATAATAGACTCCCCAGGCCATTGTTTTTTTTTTTTTTTTTTTTTTTTTTCCATAATATCTTGTCGTATTGTATTTTTTTCCGTTTTATAATAGACTCCCCAGGCCAGTGTTTTTTATTTTTTTTATTTATTTATTATTTTATTTTTTTCATAATATCTTGTGTCATATTGTATGTATTATAAGTTTGGTTAGTATTGAAGCTTATTGTGACAGAGATACTGTACTGTACTTACACTGTCAACATTATATTATCATTACTAACACAACATTGCCCATTCCTATATATTATTAATTATTATTGACTCCTATGTACAGTCACAATCAAATATCCACCAACACTTTCCTTCCATCGTACAAATAAATCAGTATCATATCAAAATATAATCATACAACAACACTTTACGTCAATTCAACACCCTCAATTATTATTATTATGAGGTGGTGCAAAATCATACACGTTTTGTTCTTTATTACCAAGATATTTATTATTATTATTATGAGGTGCTGCAATATCATATACGTGTTGTTCTTTATTACCAAGATATTTATTATTATTATTATTATGAGGTGGTGCAAAATTATACACGTGTTGTTCTTTATTACCAAGATATTTATTATTATTATTATTATTATGAGGTGCTGCAGTATCATACACGTTTTGTTCTTTATTACCAAGATATTTATTATTATTATTATTATGAGGTGGTGCAAAATCATACACGTTTTGTTCTTTATTACCAAGATATTTACTGCGATGGAAGGAAAGTGTTGGTGGATATTATTATTATTATTATTATGAGGTGCTGCAATATAATTATGATCACTGTACGAATCTATCACTCTTGTAAAATTTTGATTACAGTATTGCTTAAGGGGGTGCGGTAGTAGGGGGCAGGCTTGTGGGGGGGGGTGCGGGAGTAGGGGGGGGGTTGTGGGAGTAGGGGGACAGGCTTGGGGGGGGGGGGTAGAAAGCCTGTCCCCCTATTCCCACACCCCCTTAAGGTGATAATTCTTTTTGGGTACTTTGGAGTGCCTTGATTCCTCCAAAGTATGCCAGGAAACAGGATGTTAATAGCAAAAATAATAATGTTCTGTTGTTGCTTGGAATAGTTTGGAGGATTCAGTTGCTCCAGAATTACCAACACAAAACTTCCCCCTTAAAAGGAGAACCAAGAGCAAAATTCCTACAAGAAATAGAAGATTAAAATGTGTGAAATTACAGTGGAAGCTTAATTAAACATTTGTTGTGTAATGTGTTTCCCATTTTGATTTCTATATTTCTACCCCCCCCAAGCCTGTCCCCCTAAACTCTCCCCCCCTAAACCCCCCCCAAGCCTTCCCACTATTCCCGCACCCCCCTAACCCCTCCCAGCCTGTCCCCCTATTCCTGCACCCCCCTAACCCCCCCCCCCCCAAGCCTGTCCCCTACTCCCGCTCCCCCCAAGCCTGTCCCCTATTCCCACACACCCCAAACCCCCCCCAAGCCTGTCCCACTATTCCCGCACCCCCCAAACCCCCCCCAAGCCTGTCCCACTATTCCCGCACCCCCCAAACCCCCCCCCCCCCCAAGCCTGTCCCCTACACCCGCACCTCCTTAAGTCATCCTGGGCAGTAACCAGATGTCAATATATAATTATATATAGAACATTCTTTTTACTTTTGTGTTTGTAGTGTAATGTGAAATGTTCTGCTTGACCTAATTCCATATTTGTATTTCAGGGAAGTTGATTTCTGAGGCCGCTAATGTTAACAGAAATCACACCTTCACTTCAATACTCATGAGTATTTTGACACTTGCTGTACTATCATGCCCTAAATGAAAGGTAGGTAAAGTGTTAGATTTTTATTTATCTGGAAATAAACCCTCAATATCCATAGACTTGAATTTAGTTAATCTGTGGTGCTATTGTATTGCCTCTTGTTGTCAAGTATGGTTTGATGTAAAACTCACCTCTATAGTACAGTATGGTAAAGGATTAATTATAATACCTACCACCAGAGGTCTGTGTAATTACTTGGCCTATGGTGTAGTATATATATATATATATATATATATATATATATATATATATATATATATATATATATATATATATATATATATATATATATATATATATATATATATATATATATATATATATATATATATATATATATATATATATATAGTTACTCTATAATGTACACATGAATGGAGAGTCCTGTTTTGTGAAGTCTACAAAAGCTTAGTGGGGTGCTGGAATAGGGGGACAGGCTTGGGGGGGGGGGTTTAGTGGGGTGCAGGAGTAAGGGACAGGCTTGGTGGGGTGCGGGAGTAGGGGAACAGGCTTGGGTGGGGGGTGCGGGAATAGGGGACAGGCTTTCTACCCACGCCAAGCCTGTCCCCCTATTCCCGCCTCCCCCCAAACCTGTCCCCTACTCCCGCACCCCCTTAATGAAACAATATAATTAGACACCTCTGGTAATCCACCTGACTTTATTCCTAGATAGACATAAATAAATGTTTTGATAAGACACTGTACTATATCTCAGTAATCTCAAACAGCTTTGTTCTACCTCAATACATTTGTGGGGGGAATATGGGAAATTTATGCAGTGCAACAGTACTGTGCAATTTGATCTTTATCATAGTTGTCAATATTAATGCATATGTTGACAATACTGAACAGACTACCAATTGTCTTTACAGACATTTACAAGGAACACTGAAGGTGTGTTGTTGTTGTTGTTGTCTTTACAAAGATTTATTGGAGTTAGACAGAGGGACCTGGTGTGAGAGGCAGACCATGAGATGGGTGAACAGGGTGGAGTGTAAAGCAGATTAATAGCAGTGTAAGAAAGCTTGATAAAAATGTGTTGTAATAGAGAGAACTGGAGGAGTCTGCTGTGGACATTTCTTGGAGGGACCAAGGTGTTGGAGCTAGACATAGAAATATTAACGGGAAATGTACCATTTAAGTTGGTTTAAATCCTGATAAGTTTCTTTTGACTTTAATATTTTAGTCTCCTGTGATAGTAAGCAAACTAAAGAGTGAAGCATAATTTATAAACTGTTGGAAATTTAACTTTCATTTGATTTTAGCATATCCATATATACATTTAAACCCTTTTCATAAGTTTCCTCAGGATAGCATGGTAAATATAGAGCCGGATATCATATGAATGCTGTGCAGTTTCATAAATTTGACCCAGGAATCGGGAATATTGATAAATTACCAAAGAAACATTCATAGTGACTTGTACACTCGTGATATGTAATTTCTGACCAGAGACAAACGGCAGGCACCACACACACACACACACACACACACACACACACACACACACACACACACACACACACACACACACACACACGATTCAAAGCTTTCTGCTGCTCACACTTTGGTCAGAAATTATGTACCACCAGTGTACTTTATTTATTCACGTCACTATTAGGAGTGGTTCAAAACTTTACCCACTTCAACTTATTTAGACAACTGTTGTGTCTTGTCTCATATTCTGAATTCCTTCTATTTATTTTCTGTTTTACTTCAACTTTTCATTCAACTTTGTTTCAACAGTATGGGAGTAGGGGGACAGGTTTGGGGGGTGGGTTAGGGGGGTGCGGGAGTAGGGGGACAGGTTTGGGGGGTGGGTTAGGGGGGTGCGGGAGTAGGGGACAGGTTTGGGGGGTGGGTTAGGGGGGTGCGGGAGTAGGGGGACAGGTTTGGGGGGTGGGTTAGGGGGGTGCGGGAGTAGGGGACAGGTTTGGGGGGTGGGTTAGGGGGGTGTGGGAGTAGGGGGACAGGTTTGGGGGGTGGGTTAGGGGGGTGCGGGAGTAAGGGGACTGGTTTGGGGGGTGCGGGAGTAGGGGACAGGTTTGGGGGGTGGGTTAGGGGGGTGCGGGAGTAAGGGGACAGGCCTCCGTCATATCATGTTCACAGCTGTTTTGCATCTCTGTTTCCAAACTTCGTATCGCACTGTCAATAAGTGTCTCGGGATCGAAATATTTGTTAACTCTGAAACTGATCCATTTTCTTTGCGCCCTCTCTTTCTCAAAGGGAATTTCAAATCGAACTAACTTGTGAATTGGAGATATGCTACATACTTCATCCACATCAACATTTTGTAGGAGATCGTGCCGTGCATCACAAAAAACCAGATCCAGCATATGTCCCGTACTGGACGTAGCCTTAGTCACTTTATTTACAAAGTCAAAACCATTCATCATCTCTATGAATTCAACAGTATGATGGTTATCAGTATCATCCACCCACAGATTGAAGTCACCCAATATGAATACATTTCTGCTTACTGAATCCACCGTCTCAAGATATAGGGTCGATTCCACAGTGGTATTCGTTTGTTAGCTTCCCAACCAACCACACTTGTAAGGCTTCATTATTTTACAAAAGCTTAATATCCACATTCACAAAATCTATCCAACAGTTAGATAATGATGATCTCTGCATAGTTTATTCACCAAATTCATTAAATAATTCACCCATAAGTCATTTACACGGCTAACATTCTTTCGTTTGCGTGCTTACAAACCAAAACAAACCACTGTGGAATCGGTTGATAGTCTAAACTCAGCAAGAAATGTAACAGCGTTAGCACCTGGTGGCCTATACACCACTATGAAAACCAATTTCCGCCCACCCATCTCACAACTGACCTGCATATGCTCGAAGCTAATCCATCACTCCACCTTATCTAATTTTACTTTCTTGAAAATATTAGATACAAATAGTCCCACTCCACCACCTCTCTTGCCTTGCCTCGGCACATGCAAGAAAGTATGCGTCACGGGTGTCATTTCTCTAATCTTAGCTTTGTCATAACTACTCAACCATGTCTCTGCCAACGCCATGATATCAAAATGATCATTGTTAATTAGATCGCAAATATCCATTGTCTTATTACCCACTGATTGTGCATTGAAAAAACAACCTCTAATAATGTTTAAGTTTGTGCTGTTCAGTATCCGTTTTCTGTGCTACTTTTGATTTTCTGGAGTTCCTCTTGCATCACTGAACAATACCTCACATCATTTGCCATATGCTCAAAATCAGTTTTCTTAAACCTCTTACAGCTTATACATTTTCTCTCAGTAGACGTACAATCCCTCGTGTTATGGTTACCAGCACACTTAGCACATATTGGATCTTCTCCCTTTCCTTTGGATAAACATCTAAGTGCAGTATGACCAAACCTTTGACAGTGATAGCAGACCGTCGCCCTATATCTGTCCCTCACGGAATAGACACCCCATTCCAATTTAATTTGATCACGATTCTTATGAATCAGCTCCCTTATCTCTGGATCACACTTAATAATGTAATGAGTGGTACCACCTGTAGCAGGCTTGTCAAAAAGTAGCTCCATTTTTTCCTTGACGTCAGTTACCCCTTGTAAGTAGTCATTTCGATCAATCAAGTTCTCAATTAGCTTGTCTCCAGATTCTTCTTTGTTGACGTTACAAATCATTATTTTAGGCTTTAACTTCCTTACATTCTTTGTCGTCACATCGGGTACAGCCCCAAGTTTATGAGCTGCTTCATCTCTCTTCTTTTCGTCCTCAAAATTCATTACGATGTCTCCCTTCTGTGTGAATCTTGTGTTGACTATCTGTGTACCATCTAGAGCCTCAGCAACTTCTTTCTTTTTATCTGCAACCTTCAGCTTATCGTCCGTAGACTTCACCACCAGCAGATTCTTCTTCTCGTTTTTCTTCTTCTTCTTCACTACAGTTGCCCAGGTCTCATCAGTCAGGTCTGAGTCAGCGCTGATCACATCACCAACTCGACCCAACTCTGTCACAACATCCTCCATCTTTCCTTCCACTAGCTTCTTCATTTGATCTTTCATATCACTCGTTATTTTCTTCAACTCACTAATATCATTCGTTACTTTCTTCAACTCATTAATATCCTTTTGAACTCTGTTCAGACCTATATAGCAACTATCACATGACCAATTTATCAACTTGATATTGTCAGGTTTCACACCATTGAGATGAGCACATTTCAAGTGACACCAGCTAGTACAAGTTTCACAACCAATCCACTTATCCGTCCCCCCAGTTGTCTCCATACAAGAATAACACCTGGCCATGATTGGCCAGGGTATTCAATAACTCTCTGATCGATTATTAAGTATGAAATAACAGTATACTGCCCGTTGACGCGAATATACACGGAGCACGTATCAGACACGTCTATCCGCCGCGACACCTCACCTCACCAATCAGTACCCAGTACCCATCTATTGTCCTGTGAGGATGGAGGAATAATAGGGTGTACAAGATCTATTGCTATACCCTTAGGTAATATCTTCTGACACCTGTCACAACTATAGCACCATCTCTTGACTTGGTTAGACATTCCTACCCAATAAAATGAACTGCTAACCCTATCATCAGTGTTGGTTATCCCTAAAAGTCCTCCCAGCAGACAGACCCTCAGGAGTTAATGTCAACACATACTTCCATCTGTTTAATTTCCTCCCTATATTTACTGGTCTTAATTCTGTACCATCAATAATTCACTTTTTGTAACTTGATATTTGAATTCCTTCATCTCCTAATTAGTGTCAAACTCTATCTAATTAATACATAGAGGTTTAAACTTATCCCTAACCTCCTACTACTCAACCCTACTACTACCACTACTACTATTACTACTACTATTATTAAGTGGTGTAGTGTAAATATCCCTGTAACTGATCCCTAACCTCCTACTCAACCCTACTACTACCACTACTACTATTACTACTACTATTATTAAGTGGTGTAGTGTAAATATCCCTGTAACTTATCCCTAACCTCCTACTCAACCCTACTACTACCACTACTATTACTACTACTATTAAGTGGTGTAGTGTAAATATGTCACTATCTCTCTTTGGTACACACACACACACACACACACACACACACACCAACCATGTAACAATTATTATTATCTAAATATAATACTAAATATTTATTACAATGCTTAAACACCAATTAACCATTACCTAACATAACATAACATAACCATTACCTAACCTAATCTAACCATTACCTAACCATTACCTAACCTAACCTAACTTATGTCTTGTTTTTGTCGATCCCACAGTGGTTGGTATTGGTTTGTAAGCACGCAAACGAAAGAATGTTAGCTTTATAAATGACTTGTGGGTGAATTATTTAATGAATTTGGTGAGTAAACTATACAGTGATTATTATTATTATTATTATTATTATTATTATTATTATTATTATTATTATTATTATTATTATTATTATTATTATTAAATGACTTCTGGGTGAATTATTTAATGAATTTGGTGAGTAAACTATACAGTGATTATTATTATCTAACTGTTGGATAGATTTTGTGAATACGGATACTCACCTTTTGGAAAATAATGAAGCCTTACAAGTGTGGTTGGTTGGGAAGCTTACAAACCAATACCACTGTGGAATCAACCCATGTACAGTTGGCCACAGAAATTCTTACACAGGTTACATGGAAAGAGAAGTTATTGATTATTGTGAATGTTTACCAAGTGACTCTTATCATTACAAAACAACAAACCTAATAATAATAATAATGTTGTATTGCAGTTACATAGTCTTAACCTTTTATCTTTCTCTATGCATCTTCTTTTTTTTATTATTATTATTGATATTATTATTATTATTATTGTTAATATTATTATTATTATTATTAATATTATTATTATTATTATTAATATTATTATTATTATTAATATTATTATTATTATTATTATTATTATTATTATTATTATTATTATTATAAGTTGGCTTCATTTCCATCTGTGTATGTATTAGGTTTTGTAAAAATTATAAATTGTATAATTATTAGGTTTAAAAAAAATATATAAACTGATTTGGTTGTTACAGAGTTTTGGAATTAACTGGAGTTGTACAAGTATGAGACCTCCTTCCATCTATAACAACAACAACAACAACAACAACAACAACAACAATAACAAGACATTATTATAGATTACTGTAAGTATTTGTAAAGTTACATTGTACCATATTCAACAACATTCATGGTGTATACGATGGTTCTGTTGTCTTTATATGGAGACATTGTATGTACCATGGATGTGTGTGTTTGGAGGCTTCTGATTCCTCCTAACCATGCCATGAAACAAGCTCCTTCCATATAGGTGTGTGTGTGTGTGTGTGTGTGTGTGTGTGTGTTAAGCCTCGGCCACACGGTACTGAGACATGTTTGGAGACATTTTCAAAACATTGCCTCAGACATGTTCGGTTTCATGTTCGACATGTCTCGTTTGGATGTACAAACTCGTGAACATGTTTTGAGACAATGCAGTGTGGATTTTTCATGGACTCGAGAAATACACACGTTTTCTACACTTAATAATCTCGAGTCTATGAACATCGCGTGCCTCGGTGAAGCAAGTGAGGTGACAGGACTTTTGCCGCCGACTGTACACTGGATCAAAAAAGTGTGGCGCAGGTGGTGTCCGATGGTTCTGTAAATGATCGCTACAGCTCATGATAAAGAAGCTCGTTTTCAGTAGCCATCGTCTTGGGTGTCAGAATGTTTTACGAGGGAAATGCACGATACTTTTTTGATGGAGTGTACACCTCGTATATTGATGTAGGTACTGCAAGTGTATTGGTACAAATACTATAATTATATACTATCACCTCCAATAATAGTGACACACCCTCCTCTATATCTGTGTATTCCCAGTATGACAGGCCAACAGTCCCTCCCACTTTCATCCTCCAGAAACACATACACCTGTATTCTCCTTCCCATCTATCCCTACTACCCTAAGTAACCTGTTGCACAGAGAAGGGACACCAGGGACACAGAGTTATCGATATTATTGTTTTAAGTAGTATGTAGCTGTTTGTATTAAATTAAACAATGGTAGTTAACCTATTTATTGGAAAGTTTATCATCTAAGGAACAGAGGGAAGCTGTCAAACTCTTATGTGAGTTACCCCTATATGGATCATTATATTTGACACCAACTGTACCTTAGCAGTTTTTCATTACTTCTTATCACCTTTTTAATCTCTTCTTCTTCTATTTTATTTCCTTGTTTTGCCCATTCAACCTCACCTGAAAATTTCTATTAATTTCTAAAAATTTCTGCAAAGATAACTTTTAATTTCTCTCGACATTCACTCACTTTTTTTGTTTGTTAATTTCTACCACCACTTCCTGTTCTATATTCTTTTTATCACCTAAAATATTAACTGCTTCTATTCGTGGAGTTTATCTCACTGTTCTGTTACCTAACCCAACCCAACCTAACCCAACCTAACCTAACCCAACCTAACCCAACCTAACCTAACCCAACCCAACCCAACCCAACCCAACCCAACCCAACCCAACCCAACCCAACCCAACCCAACCCAACCCAACCCAACCCAACCCAACCCAACCCAACCCAACCCAACCTAACCTAACCTAACCTAACCTAACCTAACCTAACCTAACCTAACCTAAAATATTAACTGCTTCTATTCCTGGAGTTTATCTCACTGTTCTGTTACCTAACCCAACCCAACCTAACCCAACCCAACCCAACCCAACCCAACCCAACCCAACCCAACCCAACCTAACCTAACCTAACCTAACCTAACCTAACCTAAAATATTAACTGCTTCTATTCCTGGAGTTTATCTCACTGTTCTGTTACCTAACCCAACCCAACCTAACCTAACCTAACCTAACCTAACCCAACCCAACCCAACCCAACCCAACCCAACCCAACCCAACCCAACCCAACCCAACCCAACCCAACCCAACCCAACCCAACCCAACCCAACCCAACCCAACCCAACCCAACCCAACCCAACCCAACCCAACCTAACCTAACCTAACCTAACCTAAAATATTAACTGCTTCTATTCGTGGAGTTTATCTCACTGTTCTGTTTATTATCTGTTCCACAACTGAATCACAGGATATCAAATCAACTCTCTCTTTCTACTTCATTATTATTTTCTCACCAATTTCTTTCATAGCTGACATTTTCCTCCAGGGCTTCATTTATGTTTGTGTACAGTCGGCAGTATAAGTTCCCTTCATTTCCACCTGTGTATGTATTAACTATAGTGATGTTGTAATACAATTTTAATACAGAGATGACAGATATAGTACTCATATGGTAAATTACTTATGTTGTAATATTTTAACTATAGTAATGTTGTAATGTATTAACTATAGTGATGTTGTAATACAATTTTAATACAGAGATGACAGATATAGTTCTCATATGGTAAATTACTTATGTTGTAATGTATTAGTTATAGTGTTGTAATACAATTTTAATGAAGAAATGACAGATATAGTTCTCATATGGTAAATTACTTATGTTGTTAAAATGGAAACTGGTTCAGAATGCAAGTATCTGGTCATATTAGCAATATTAAATTACATGAGATGGACGCGAATTACTGCTGTCGACTGTACATATTGAAGTTGTTCCTTAAGGTGGTAATTCTTTTTTGTTACATTGGAGTGTCTTGATTCCTCCAAAGTATGCTCGGAAACAGAACCAAAAGAGCGAAAATAATGGTGTTCTGTTGCTTGAAATAGCTTGGAGGATTCAGTTGCTCCAGATTTACCAACACAGAACTTCCCCCTTAAGTTCTACTACCTTCTCCTTTAATGTCATATTTTCATCCCTTGTCATTTTAACACTTCTCTTCTACCTTCTCAATATTTTGTTATAAATTTCTGCTACCATACTGCTGTCTAAGGGGGTGCGGGAGTAGGGGGACAGGCTTGGGGGGGGGTTTAGGGGGGTGCGGGAGTAGGGGACAGGCTTGGGGGGGGTTTAGGGGGGTGCGGGAGTAGGGGTACAAGCTTGGAGGTGGGTAGAAAGCCTGCTCCCTATTTCCGCACCGCTCTAACCCCCCCCCCCCCCCCAATCCTGTCCCCCTACTCCCGCAGCCCCCAATCCTGTCCCCTACTCCCGCACCCCCCAATCCTGTCCCCTACTCCCGCACCCCCCAATCCTGTCCCCCTACTTCCGCAGCCCCCAATCCTGTCCCCCTACTCTCGCAGCCCCCAATTCTGTCCCCTACTCCCGCACCCCCCAATCCTGTCCCCTACTCCCGCAGCCCCCAATCCTGTCCCCTACTCCCGCAGCCCCCAATCCTGTCCCCTACTCCCGCACCCCCCAAAATCCCCCTTCACCCCCCTAACCTTCACCTCCCCCAAGCCTGTCCCCCTATTCCTGCACCCCCTTAACACTAACTAACTAAGTAACCTGTTTGTTGTCCCTATTGGTGTTGGTTTTAGAATACAACACTTCATCTAACATTAATAACCTTATTTTCCATTTAGTATCTTGCCCAGAGTATTTCATTACTCATCAAAATACATCTTTTAATCAAATACTATCATCTATCAATATATATATATCTCCCTTCTCTTAATGTTCACTGCTTCTTCCTTCCTTCCTTTCATTCTTTCTTTCTTCCTTCCTTCCTTCCTTTCTTTCCTTCCTTCCTTCCTTCCTTCCTTCCTTCCTTCCTTATACCACAAAAGACACCAGCTCCTTCCAAGCGATGTGTGTATGTGTGTGTGTGGTGTGTTTGGAGGCTTCTGATTCCTCCTAACCATGCCACAAAACAAACTCCTTCCATATAGGTGTGTGTGTGTGTGTGTGTGTGTGTGTTTGGAGGCTTCTGATTCCTCCTTCCATATAGGTGTGTGTGTTTCGTGGCAATATTTGAAGGACTCATTTTCCTCCAATTTTTTTTACTACAAGACAGGGTCCCTTTTAAGATCAACCTAATTGCTGTTTGTGATTTATATAATATACAGTTTGTATGTATGTATGTACAGTCGGTGTTAATAATAATCATCCACATATGGGTATCTTAAACAATTTACTGTCTAATGTTTTCATGTTCACATATGATATTGTTTTAAGTAGTGTGTGTGTGTGTGTGTTATTGTTTTAAGTAGTGTGTGTGTGTGTGTGTGTTATTGTTTTAAGTAGTGTGTGTGTGTGTTATTGTTTTAAGTAGTGTGTGTGTGTGTGTGTGTGTGTTATTGTTTTAAGTAGTGTGTAGCTGCTTGTATTAAATTAAAAGATGGTAGTTAATGTGTGTGTGTGTGTTATTGTTTTAAGTAGTGTGTGTGTGTGTTATTGTTTTAAGTAGTGTGTAGCTGCTTGTATTAAATTAAAAGATGGTAGTTAACCTATTTATTGGAAAGTTTATCATCTAAGGAACAGAGGGAAGCTGTCAAACTCTTACGTGAGTTACCCCTATATGGATGATTATATTTGACACCAACTGTATGTATGTACAGTCTAATTTATATAATAATATATAGTTTGTATGTATGTATATAGCTTGGATTTAGAAACATTCACTTCTCATATACTGTATTGGAGTTTCTTGATTCCTCCAAAGTATGCCAGGAAACAATAATAATAATAGTAATAATAACAATAATAACAATAATAATAATAACAATAATAATAATAATAATAATAATAATAATAATAAAAACTAATAATAATAAAAACAATAATAATAATAACGATAAATATAATAATAATGTTCTGTAGTTTGGAGGAATCATTTGCTCCAGATTTATTTATTTATTATTATTTATTTTCTATTTATATATCACCTTGACACTAATTAATTTGTTTATTTTACAGGTGTGTAGTGAGAGAGAGAGGAGGAGAACAATGCAAGGAGAAGAAGAGAACACAAGAGAGAAGTGAGAGGAGGACACGAGAGAAGAGGAGAGAGGAGAACACAAGAGAGAGAACTCAAGAACACAAGAGAGAAGAACAACAACAGTAGTACAAGCATTTACTATTGGACCTTAAGGAACAACTACAACATCAACAACAACTACAACATCATCAACTGTAAGTGTTTATGGAATTACATTGTTGTATTTGTTTTTGCTTGTGATAGTTAGGAGGAATCAGTAGCCTTCCAATTCACTTAAGAGAGATTATTATTATTATTATTATTTCTATTATTATTATTATTATTTCTATTATTATTATTATTATTTCTATTATTATTATTATTATTTCTATTATTATTATTATTATTTCTATTATTATTATTATTATTTCTATTATTATTATTATTTCTATTATTATTATTATTTCTATTATTTTTATTATTATTTTTATTATTATTTTTATTATTATATCTATTATTATTTTTATTATTGAGTACTACTGATTCCTCCAAACTATGCCATGAAACACATCCCTAAATTATTATTAGTACCATTATCTGTTTTCTGGTAGTTAGGGTATTATTTTTTTTTTTTTTTTTTTTTTTTATTATTTTTTTTTTATTATTATTATTCCAATTTACCAATAAGAAAATCTCTCCTTAATTAAGATCAACCTAATTGCCCAGTATGATTTATATAATATACAGTTTGTATGTATGTATGTACAGTCGGCCTTAGGAATTCATACACAGAGCATTGGTTATAAATAAGGGGTCTTTATTCTACTGACTTATTCAAATAGTAGTCCAATATTATTACTAGATAATTTTGGTGTTTATGGAAATTAATGTTTTACTAAAGGACAGGCTTGGGGGGGGGGGTTAGGGGGGTGCGGGAGTAGGGGACAGGATTGGGGGGGTTTTAGGGGGGTGCGGGAGTAGGGGACAGGATTGGGGGGGGTTTAGGGGTGTGTGGGAGCAGGGGGACAGGATTGGGGGGTGTGTGGGAGTAGGGGGACAGGATTGGGGGGGGTTAGGGGTGTGTGGGAGTAGGGGACAGGCTTGGGGGGTGCGGGAGTAGGGGGACAGGCTTGGGGGGGGGGGTTAGGGGTGTGTGGGAATAGGGAGCAGATAATTTTGGTGTTTATGGAAATTAATGTTTTAAAAAATGTTTACATTGGTGTATAGGAATTGTTGAGGCCGACTGTACTGTATGTTGCAATATACAGTCAATTCTCATTTTACACTGGCATTATGTGTGTGTGTAATGAATGTATGTACTGTAAACACTTATTGTACACTATATTACACACACATAATACCAGTGTTCTGTACAATGACGGTTTTCTGTACACAGTTTCATTACACACCCAATATACAAGTGTACTGTACAATGAGGGTTTTCTGTACACAGTTTCATTACACACCCAATATACAATGAGGGTTTTCTGTACAGTTTCATTACACACCCAATATACAAGTGTAAAATGAGAATTGACTATATTGTACTCTGTATTAACACTAATTAATCTCTCTACTTTACAGGTGTGTATTAAGAAGAGACGAGGAGAACACTACAAGAGAAGAGAACAACACGAGAGAGAAGAGGAGAAGAACAAGAGAACACACAAGAACAAAACCTCTAATATAATATAGTGTATAATAACAGGAAATAAAAATTAAATACATATTAATTAATATAATTTATTAAAAAACCTCTATAGTATTAATTAACATAATTGTCATTCCACCAGGTAAATAATTAACTTAATTTATACCTGTAAGGGTGTAGGGTTCAATTAAAAATTATTGATGTTATTATAATATTTGTCTGTGTGAGAGATATATCACACAGACACACAAATATTATAATAACACCAGAAATAATTACATACATAAAAGAATGTAGGGTTTAAGTAAAACTTATTGATGTTATAATATTGTGTGTGTGTGAGAGAGAGAGAGAGAGATATCACTCACTCACACACACACAGACAGACAAACAAATATAATAACACCAGTAATAATTACATACATAAAAGAATGTAGGGTTTAAGTAAAAATTATTGGTTATAATATTGACATATTATAATAACATCAATGATAATTACATACCTAAAAGTTATTGATATTATAATAATACTGTCTGTCTGTGTGTGTGAGAGAGAGAGATATCACACACACACAGACAAATATTATAATAACATCAGTGATAATTTTATAACAACAATTAACATATTTTGTGTGTGTGACAAATACACACACACAGTAACTCCATAAAACACTCACAATTTGTAGTAGTAGTAGTTGTTATAGTTGTTGTTATTGATTCTCTTGTACAACTGCTATCCACAAATCTGTAACAAAATACAATCTAATTAATTAATTTTAGAATTACTACATTATTATATTATTATTATTATATTATTATTATTATATTATACTACAATTACATTACAATTACATTACAATTATATTATATTATTATTATTATTATTATTATATTATACTACAATTATATTACAATTATATTATTATTATTATTATTATATTATACTACAATTATATTACAATTATTTTATTATTATTATTATTATATTATACTACAATTATATTATATTATTATTATTATTATACTTTGACAAACATGAAGGAGAAGTGAGAGAAATGGAAGGTGAGGAGAGAAGGTTTGTCAAGTTGAGAATTACATTATGGAAATATATACTTCTGAGGCTCGTAAACCAAAAAAAAAAACGAAGGGGGTGCGGGAATAGGGGGACAGGCTTGGGGTTTTTTTTAGGGGTGCAAGAGTAGGGGGACAGGCTTGGGAGGGGTTTAGGGGGGTGCGGGAGCAGGGGACAGGCTTGGGGGAGAGAGAGAGATATCACACACACACACAGACAAATATTATAATAATACTGTGTGTGTGTGTGTGTGACAAAACAAACACACACACACACAGATATTATAACAACAATATAACATTGTGTGTGTGACAAATACACACACACAGTTTTGATAACGACATTAACATTTTGTGTGTGTGTGTGTGTGTGCAGAGAGAAATATCACACACACACACACACACAATATGTTACTGTTGTTATAATACCTGTGTGTGTGTGTGTGTGTGTGTGTGAAGAGAGAAACATCACACACACACACACACAGTAACTCCATAAAACACTCACATTAACTAGTAGTAGTAGTAGTAGTAGTAGTAGTTGATGTAAGGATGAACACAGTGAATAATGAAGGTTGTTAAGTCTCTTGTACAACTACACTCCACAAATCTGTAACAAAATACAACCTAATTAATTTAAAGGAAATTATTCAACTTTATAATAATAACACAGAATATTATTTCTGGCTTAACCAAGAAGTATTATTAAATTTGTTGGTGGATATTTGATTGTGACTGTACTTAAGGGGGTGCAGGAGTAGGGGACAAGCTTCGGGGGGAACTGGGGGGGTGCGGGAATAGGGGGACAGGCTGGGGGGGGGGGTTAGGGGGGTGCGGGAATAGGGGACAGGCTTTCTACCCACCCCAAGCCTGTCCCCCTATTCCCGCACCCCCCCAGTTCCCCCCGAAGCCTGTCCCTTACTTCTGCACCCCCTTAAGTACAGTCACAGTAAAATATCCACCAACACTTTCCTTCCATCGTAATAAATATCTTGGTAATAAAGAACAACACGTGTATGATTTAACAACACC
>JAWQEG010001591.1:52500-62500 GCA_033782935.1 Petrolisthes cinctipes | reverse complement strand
AATACACGAAAGAGCTTGAGACTCCGTGTTTCTTTCCTTCCTTGTGGACTTGCGCACATTACACAATTTATACGTACCATATCATACAAGCAACTATCCGTACTCACTAACCAAGCAAACCAAACAATGTAAACTGGATACAAGCAACTACTGTACTCACTAACCAAGCAAACCAAACAATGTAAACTAGATACAAGCAACTACTGTACTCACTAACCAAGCAAACCAAAGAATGTAAACTGGATACAAGCAACTACTGTACTCACTAACCAAGCAAACCAAACAATGTCAAAGTGGATAATATAATTGTACCATAATAGATTGATGGTCACTCTCCCCCAAGCCTGTCCTTTACTCCCGCACCCCCCTAAAGCCTGTCCCCCTACTCCCGCACCCCCCCCGACCCACCGCACCCCCCCCCAAGCCTGTCCTTTACTCCCGCACCCCCCTAAAGCCTGTCCCCCTACTCCCGCACCCCCCCCGACCCACCGCACCCCCCGACCCACAGCACCCCCTTAATATTAAGTCCCATCCACACGAGAGCCAAAAAGACAGCAGGCACGGGCAACCCAGTGAAATTCTCTCGCTTTATACAAGTGTTACCATATCAAACGGTCTCTGGCAGCCATTTACCACTTGTGCCTACCACCCACCCACATTATTGGTAAAAGTGTCTGCCCGCAGTTTTTTTGCCTCTCGTGTGGAAGGAGCCTAACCAAGCAAACCAAAATATGCACAATTGGATAAGATAATTCTGTCTCTCTCTCTCTCTGTCTCTCTCTCTCTCTCTCTCTCTCTCTCTCTCTCTCTCTCTCTCCCTTGTTGGTCACTCTCCATCCCTGTACAGTATCTTTGGATGATAACCCAACCCTGCTTCATTGTTCAACCTCAAATTAAATAGAATGCAAAATATATATAATTTTTTATTCTTAATTTATTATTTATTTTGCAGTCATTTATTTATTGTTAATTTGTTATTCTTCATTTATTATTTGTTTTGTATTCTTCAATAATAATGTAATTTGTATTCTTCATTCATTATTTATTATGAGGGTATTATTACACAAGTACTGTGTTCTTGGCTAGGGCTGAGCAGTGTTACCACATCCGGCTAGGTCCCGGGAATTTACCCCGGTCACTTTATGATAGTTTATACTGGTTATATCCCGGTAGTTTGCCCAGGTTAGGTCCCGGTAGTCTGCTGTAGTCTAGGTTAGGTCAGGTTAGGTTAGGTTAGGTTAGGTTAGGTTAGGTTAGGTTAGGTTAGGTTAGGTCAGGTTAGGTTAGGTTAGGTTAGGTTAGGTTAGGTCAGGTTAGGTTAGGTTAGGTTAGGTTAGGTTAGGTTAGGTCAGGTTAGGTTAGGTTAGGTTAGGTTAGGTCAGGTCAGGTCAGGTTAGGTTAGGTTAGGTTAGGTCAAACTAATTTCCAAATTATATTTGTAAAACGGGGCATTTCTGAGAGAAACACCATAGATGAAAAGTGTGTTAGAATGGTCCAAAATAGTGGGTAATGATACTAAAATATACAATATAGTGAACTCAGTACTTCTGTAAATTTACCGTGAATAACTATGTGTGGTATTGGTTTTTTTTCTGATTTCTATTTACAGAATGCAAGAGTAAGAACACTTCTATATGGAAGGAGTTTGTTTTATGGAATAGTTTGGAGGAATCAGAAGCCTCCAAACACACACACACACACACTCATTCTCTCTCTAACACACACACACACACACATTCTCTCTCTCTCTCACACACACCTATATGGAAGGAGCTTGTTTCATGGCATAGTCAGGAGGAATCAGAAGCCTCCAAACACACACACACACACACACTCATTCTCTCTCTAACACACACACACACACATTGTCTCTCTCTCTAACACACACACACACACATTCTCTCTCTCTCTAACACACACACATTCTCTCTCTCTCTAACACACACACACACACATTCTCTCTCTAACACACACACACACACTCATTCTCTCTCTAACACACACACACACACACACATTCTCTCTCTCTAACACACACACACACACATTCTCTCTCTCTCTAACACACACACATATATGGAAGGAGCTTGTTTCATGGCATAGTCAGGAGGAATCAGAAGCCTCTAAACACACACACACATCCATGGTACACTCGCGGTCAGAAATTGTGTCCCGATCCCCTGGCAAGATGAATCGCAAACAGCCGACCTTTGAACAACAACTGTGCGTCTGCCTACAACACACATTGGTTCAAATCATCAAAGCTTGGCTGGTTGCAATTCATCGTGCCAACGGATCAGGACAAAAATTTTGTTTATATAAAAAAAATTTATTATATAAATAATTTTTTTTATATATATATATTTTTTTTCTATATATATATGTTACGGGACTGGAAGACCTACATCACACCACAACTGGTCGTTGCCTGGTTCGACCCCGAAAAGGATGCGAGGAGAGACCAAGACCTGGAGCCGTATTCACAAAAACAAAGTTCACTCTTAACTTAAAATTTTGTTGGTAAGCATTTATTCATGGCAAGGACTAGGACCCGGCACTGCTTCCAAATCTTAATAAAAGCTCACACAAATAGAATAGCAAAACCATTCACTGCTTCGAAATGAACCTGAAACACTATGGTGAGGTCAGAATTGAAACATACGAACAAGTCCAAACTCTAAAATGCTTTGTGAATACCGGCCCTGGTCGGTTTTTGAGTGTACAGTGTGTTATGAAGCTCCAGATTCCCTCTTTAACATATTGGGCCGTCTGTACCAATCAAGGATCATTACAAGTTTACAAGATAGCCAATCCTTCAGTGTTGTGGTTCTGACTTAGGTTTCTCAAAGAATATATATAGCGAGAAAAGCCGGTGCTCAGTGTCTATATAAGTTTAATTTTAAGTTTGAATGTAATAATAATAATAATAATAATAATAAATGCATAAAATAATATGCAGAAAGTTAAAATTAAATTAATAATAAATAAATAAAAAAATAAAATAAAAGGCCTTAATGACCAACACCAAGGTCGATAGGCCAGGAAAAAAAAAAAAAAAAAAAAAAAAAAAAAAAAAAAATGCTCAGTGTCATTCTTCCAGCATTTCTCAAATTGAAGTGTTCTGTGTGAGGCCCATTTCTCCCCCTTATGTAACTGGACTAATTGTATCAGACTGGCATTAATTCAGTTAAGTATTATTATTATTAAGTTTGGTGTCTTACGAGTGTATTACTGGTGTATTACTAGTTTATTACGAGAACTCGGGATTATAATTAGTTATTATTGTTATTGTTAGTGTAGAGTTACGTGGTGTCAAGTTATTGTAAGAGTTTTGTATTCTCTTTAACTTGAGTGTGGTATTATTATTATTATTATTGGACAATCTACTGAGTTGTTGAATGGTTTGGGATATATGAATTCCTGGTGTTTTGATGTTCTTGGGATAAATGTGTTTAATGTTAAAATAAACTTCGTATTGTTTTTACGACTTTGCATTTTAATTAATTTGGCGACCTCTGGATATACTGGGTTTGTAACATATATAAAAAGAAATGTTATATAAAAAAAAAATTATAAAAGAAATTTTTATATAATTTTTTTTATATATATAAAAAATAAAAAAAAAATTTATATAAAATTTTTGTTTATATAAAAAAAATTATATAAAAAAAAATAAAAAAAAATTTTATAAATTTTTTTTTATATATAAAAAAAAAATTTATATAAATTTTTTTTTATATAAAAAAAATTTACATAAAACAAAATTGTATATAAAAATTGTTTATATAAAAAAATTGTATATAAAAAATTTTTATATAAAAAAATTTTTTATATAAATTTTTTTTTATATAATAAAAAAATTTATATAAAAAAATTTTTATATAAATTTTTTTATATAAAAAATTTTATATAAATTTTTTTTTATATAACATTTTTTATATAACATTTTTTTTTATTTAACATTTTTTTTATATAAAAATTTTTGTATATAAATATTTTTTTATATAAAATTTTTTTTATATAAAAATTTTTTTTATATAAATTTTTTTTTATATAAATTTTTTTTTATATAAATTTTTTTTATATAAAATTTTTTCTTATATAAAATTTTTCTTATATAAAATTTTTTCTTATATAAAATTTTTTCTTATATAAAATTTTTTCTTATATAAAATTTTTTTTATATAAAATTTTTTTTATATAAAATTTTTTTTTATATAAAATTTTTTTTTATATAAAATTTTTTTTTATATAAAATTTTTTTTTATATTTTGTTTTTATATAAAAATTTTTTTTTATAAATTTTTTTTTTATATAAAAAATTTTTTTATATAAAAAATTTTTTTATATAAAAATTTTTTTTATATAAAATTTTTTTTTATATAAAAACTTTTTTTTTATATAAAAACGTTTTTTATATAAAAATTTTTTTTATATAAAATTTTTTTTTATATAAAAACTTTTTTTATATAAAAACTTTTTTTATATAAAATTTTTTTTTATATAAAAATTTTTTTATATAAATTTTTTTTTTATATAAAAAAATTTTTTTTATAAATTTTTTTTTATAAATTTTTTTTTATATAAAATTTTTTTTTATATAAAAATTTTTTTTATATAAATTTTTTTTTATATAAAAATTGTTTTTATATAAAAATTGTTTTTATATAAAAATTTTTTTTATATAAAAATTTTTTTTATATAAATTTTTTTTTTATATAAAAATTTTTTTTATATAAAATTTTTTTATATAAAAATTTCTTTTATATAAAATTTTTTTTTATATAAATTTTTTTTATATAAAAATTTTTTTTATGTAAATTTTTTTTTATAAATTTTTTTTTTATATAAAATTTTTTTTTATACAAAATTTTTTTTTATATAAATTTTTTTTTATATAAAATTTTTTTTTATATAAATTTTTTTTTATATAAAATTTTTTTTTATATAAAATTTTTTTTATATAAAATTTTTTTATATAAAATTTTTTTATATAAATTTTTTTTTATATAAAATTTTTTTTTATATAAAATTTTTTTTATATAAAATTTGTTTTTATATAAAATTTGTTTTTATATAAAAAATTTTTTTATATAAATTTTTTTTTTATATAAAATTTTTTTTTATAAGGTTCGAACAACTGTGCGTATCCCTACAACACACATTTGTTGGAATCATCAAAGCTTGGCTAGTTGCTATTCATCGTGCCAAGGGATCAGGGCACAATTTCTGACCGCGAGTGTACATACAATGTCTCCATATAAAGACAACACAACCATAGTACTGTATATACCATGAATACAAATACTTACAGTAATCTATAATAATGTGTTGTTGTTGTTGTTGTTGTTGTTATAGATGGAAGGAGGTCTCATACTTGTACAATTCCAGTTAATTCCAAAACTCCAGTTAATTCCAAAACTCTGTAACAAATATATAACCAAATTAGTTTATAATTCTTACTAAATCTAATAATTATACAATTTATAATTTTTACAAAACCTAATACATACACAGGTGGATATGAAGCCAACTTATAATATTAATAATATTAATAATAAAAATAAAAATAATAATAATAATAATAATAATAATAATAAAAATAATAATAATAAAAATAATAATAATAATAATATTGATAATAATAATAATATCAAAGAAGGCACAGGAAAGGAGACAGACAGACAGACAGACAGTGTGTGTGTGTGTGTGAAATAGAGAGAAACAGCTGTCTAACCTTACATAGAAAGTGTGAAAGAAGATGCATAGAGAAAGATAAAAGGTTAAGATTATATATGTAACTGCAATACAACATTATCATTATTATTATTAAATGATTTGTGGGTGAATTATTTAATGAATTTGGTGAGTAAACTATACAGTGATTATTATTATTATTATTATTATTATTATTATTATTATTAAATGACTTGTGGGTGAATTATTTAATGAATTTGGTGAGTAAACTATACAGTGATTATTATTATTATTATTATTATTATTATTAAATGATTTGTGGGTGAATTATTTAATGAATTTGGTGAGTAAACTATACAGTGATTATTATTATTATTATTATTATTATTATTAAATGACTTGTGGGTGAATTATTTAATGAATTTGGTGAGTAAACTATACAGTGATTATTATTATTATTATTATTATTATTATTATTAAATGACTTGTGGGTGAATTATTTAATGAATTTGGTGAGTAAACTATACAGTGATTATTATTATTATTATTATTATTAAATGACTTGTGGGTGAATTATTTAATGAATTTGGTGAGTAAACTATACAGTGATTATTATTATTATTATTATTATTATGTTTGTTGTTTTGTAATGATAAGAGTCACTTGGTAAACTATTCATTACAGTACATTCACAATAATCAATTAATAACTTCTCTTTCCATGTAACCTGTGTAAGAATTTCTGTGGCCAACTGTACATGGGTTGATTCCACAGTGGTATTGGTTTGTTAGCTTCCCAACCAACCAACCACACTTGTAAGGCTTCATTATTTTCCAAAAGGTGAGTATCCATATTCACAAAATCTATCCAACAGTTAGATAATAATAATCACTGTATAGTTTACTCACCAAAATTCATTAAATAATTCACCCACAAGTCATTTAATAATAATAATAATAATAAAAATAATAATACCAGTAATAATAATAATAGTAATAATAATAACAATAATAATAATAATAATAATAATAATAATAACAACAATAATAATAATAATAATAACAATAATAATAATAATAATAATAATAATAACAATAATAATAATAATAACAATAATAATAATAATAACAATAATAACAATAATAACAATAATAACAATAATAATAATAATAATAATAATCACTGTATAGTTTAATCACAAAATTCATTAAATAATTCACCCAGAAGTCATTTACACGGCTAAAATTCTTTCGTTTGCGTGCTTACAAACCAATACCAACCACTGTGGAATGGACCCTATATATATACAGGCATCCCAGATAATATTATTGAAATGTTACCCAAAATAAAATATATTGGTAAAAAACATACATACAGTTGGTGTCAAATATAATGATCCATATAGGGGTAACTCAGGTAAGAGTTTGACAGCTTCCCTCTGTTCCTTAGATGATAAACTTTACAATAAATAGGTTAACTACCATCTTTTAATTTAATACAAGCAGTTACACACTACTTAAAACAATAACACACAAACACAACTTAAAACAATAACACACACACACACACACACTACTTAAAACAATAACACACACACACTACTTAAAACAATAACACACACACACTACTTAAAACAATAACACACACACACACACTACTTAAAACAATAACACACACACACACACACTACTTAAAACAATAACACACACACACTACTTAAAACAATAACACACACACACTACTTAAAACAATAACACACACACACACACTACTTAAAACAATAACACACACACTACTTAAAACAATAACACACACACACACACGCGTTAACTACCATCTTTTAATTTAATACAAGTAGCTACACACTACTTAAAATAATAAAATCATATATGTGAACGTGAAAACATTAGACAGTAAATTGTTTGAGATTCCCATATGTGGATGATTATTATTGACCACGACTGTACATACATACATACATATACGAGGCCTTCATCTCCACACTGGAGGTAGCCTCGTCACGTCACACACACTCCCAAACACATAATAATATACATACATACACACACACGTACTACATCTCAACCCCCCGATATTAAAGTAATGAAAAAATGTTAAACTTGTCTATTACAATTACAAAGAGACTGTCTGTGTAAACTTAACTGTAAAGTGAAGAATATTGATGGTGTTGATGATAGTGTGGTACCAATATGTGTTAGGGGGGTGCAGGAGTAGGGGACAGGTTTGGGGGACAGCTATCCCATTGACACACTGCTGGCTATGTTGTCAACACCACTAAGGGGGTGCGGGGGTAGGGGGACAGGGTTTGGGTGGGTATAAAGCCTGTCCCCTATTCCCGCATCCCCTTAACCCCCCCCCAAGCCTGTCCCCCCACTCCCACACCCCCCTAAAGCCTGTCCCCCTACTTCCGCACCCCCCTAACACATATTGTGTTGTACAGTCACAGACAATAATATTCATCTACATTGGGTTGACTCATGTAAATGTTTGACAGCTTCCCTCTGTTTCTTTCTCTCTCTCTCTCACTATCTCTATCTAACTCACTATCTATCTATCTGGTTCTAATAAATAGTTTAATTACCATTTTCTATTTCACTACAAGCAAATACTGACTAGTTCAACAACAACAACAAATACATAACAAAACATGAAAACTTTAGATAGTAATTTGTTTGAGTTACCTATAGGTGGATGATTAATTATTGTCCGTGACTGTACATAGACACAAGATCATTGATATGGAATAAAGTTGGGGCCAAAATTGATATCTTGCAATATTTAATGCAAGCAGAATTTATTGAGTGAAAATGATGAGAGTAAAAACCATCTACCATTACTCATATTTTCCTGTCTTGAAGATAGATTTAATATTAATATACCTTGGTATGAAATAACCAATAAATATTTACTTAATTACTTACTTACTCTCTCTAGGAGGCTCTCAATATAAGATGAAAATACATTTATCACTATCCTTTGAACACACACATACACATACACCATAATAATATTCTTGTACTGAAATCACACACACTGTTTGACTGTTGTTGCCAAGATGAAAACACACACATACATACATATACGAGGCCTTCCTCACACACCCTCCCAAACAAAATGCCAAACCGTAGATCCCCCCCGCCCCCACCACATCACAACCCCCCCAATCCCTGTTGGAGGAGGGAGCAGCCCCCCACATCTCCTTGTGGCACTACAAGTGTCGTTTTATTATTGTCCAAGTGGGCTTGGAGCACAGCACTATCTGACAACAAAAACAGACCAGATACGTGGAGCCCAACAATTGTCTTGCCCAAGGTGCCCAACCAAAATAATAGCCCAAAAATTATCATTTGACGGAATGGTGATATCATAGGAAAGCAATAAAAGGGTTAATATTAGGAATACACTTTGGTAACATTTAAAATAACCACAGAGAAGGCCAACTCATCTCCAAATAAAATCATCACAATTATAATATAGGTACCCAACAGCCTCATATCTCCAGTTTAGGTGGAGGGGAAAAAACAACAAAAATTGGATTCTTAATGAAAACTTGATGGCCATTATACCAATCCTCACATGTTGAAATTTCACCCATAATTAGGTATATGTTTAGGTAAAGAATCATTTAACTGAGTAACCACATTTTTCTTTAATAATAAATATTATTTACATTAAGACTTCTGCAGCAGTGTAAGTACTGGTACAAAATTGTAAGTAGGCTACTAGTAAAAAATTGCAAGTTTGATTACTTATAAATAATACTTTAAATTTTGTCTTCCATAATAATATGTACAAAAATTATCCAAGCAGCCAATACCTCCTTAAATAATACTAAAACATGTTATTACATAATTATTTTTGTTTATTTGGCACTGATTGCAAGTTACATGTACTAATTAAGCCAATATCAATTATCTGTGGTCCATATTGTTGTTGTCAGGTGACTACCAAGCAGCACTAACACTGTTACCAAGCAGGGGTTGCTTTGGATACAAAGACGGCTTGGTTTTAACGGCTACCGCTTGGCACGGCTTCGTATCCAAGCGACCCATAAAAACAGTACAGGGCAGGCTCGCTTGGTGAAAACCAAGTGAGCTTGGTGTCACTTGGACAACCCAAACCCAACAAAGGGTTACAGTTATGTTTACATCCATAGTAAGGATTGATAACAAAAACTGGTTTATCCCTACCATTTCACTACAGGGTAAACTCTCCCTTCACTTCATACACTTACCATTATTGTATTATGAGGTAGTTGGTATTGTTGTGAAGGTAATGGGTG
>JAWQEG010001591.1:5000-47500 GCA_033782935.1 Petrolisthes cinctipes | reverse complement strand
CAAGAAATACGCAACAAAAACACAGAAAAACAGCTGCCAAATGTCACTAAAGCCAAATTGTAAGAGCTATATTGTTCTATAAAATGACGAATCTAGCAACAAAAGCGCTAAATTGGCAACTTTGGAACTTGCACTGCTGACCTGCCCAAGCTTGGACAATCTCGATTTTATTACCAAATTATTATTATTATTATTATTATTCCCACAGAGATAATTAATTAAAATGATAAAATAAATTATAAATCTATGTTTCAAAACTTTATATAATTAACTTTTATCTGAATCAAAATATATATTAACAAAAAAAAAATTCGATGTTTTCAACGGTGACGGGGATTCGCCATATGTAAACCCACGAGTGAATATATACGACATTATTTATTATATCAAAATTTAACGTAAAAATATTATTCCCTCGCTTCCCACAGTGTGATATACGGATAGATATATTTATAAACTACATCTCATAGCAATATGGACTTACCTAAGCTTCTAATGTTTAAATGATAAAGATATTAATCCCATATTTTGACACGGGCGAAAAAAAAAAAAGTTAATCCATCTATTTTCTCATATTTTATTATTCCTTCGCCTCCCACAGTGTGATATACAGATAGATATATTAATAAACTATATCTCATAGCAATATGGACTTACCTGAGCTCCTAATTTTTAAATAATTACGAAATTAATGTCGAATCCCGGACACCGACGCCATATTTAAAACGAGCGGGCAAATGCTGTTTTTATATATTATTTTTCTCTTCTATTTCTTATCTATCACTCCTCACGGTGGGTCACGTGGCTAAATTAATCTATTATCTACACATAAAAATTACAATCAACTTACCTAAGGCTGTAATTAATGTATAACGAGTCGATAATTGTCAACCTGTCACATGTGTCCGACCGCGTTAATGACGCCACACATGCGTAACTTTGCGTAACGAATCTACAAAGGTTGCCAGATCCCGTTGGCAATGAACCCTATTATCTAACATCAGTTTTTCCCTTTTAATATAAAAAATACGATGTTAATTCGTTAAAATAGTCTTAAATTACCGGTTATTTACTAAAATACAATTTCCCAGACACTAAGAGCTGCTGTTAATTGGTTATTTATTGAGATATTTACCGTTCTAACCACACCCCGTTCTAACCAATTTTTATTTTGATCTGGTAATAATTTGCCAGGTTAGGAAGGTTTCGTCCGAATCATCTCCTACTGACCTTCGTATATACATTTATTTAAATTATTCACTAAATACTATTTGTACGCAAATTATTTTAATTTGATAACGTAGGTATATTTTTTTGCAAGGCTGCTATAGTAAAAAAATAACAAATTCGTAATGTTTTAATGTCAATATTTAAGCCCACGTCAATCTAGTTAGAAGTTTCGGACTCTGGGGTTTATTTTTTTTTTTAGTATTTAAAAACCTTCCCTTTTTCTATGATGCAACCCTTCCCATTTTCTCCTATTTTTTAATGGTAGACTATTTTAAAATTCAGTATATTTAAATCCTTCGTTTTCTATACAGTCAACCGCCGACTCGAGCCTCGTTATTATGTTCTACACCTTTTAAAATGAAGTTGGAGGACGGAGGAAGCCTTAAATTGACCACAGGATGAAGGAAAAAGGAATTGGAGGACGAAGCAAGCCTTAAATTGACCACAGGACGAAGGAAAAGGCCGACAGTTGTAATTTATAACGGGGTTTTTGACATTTAGGCAGCCAGTGGTAATTTACAACGGGTTTTTGAGTAGCCCACAGAGCTATACACATTAGAGCGGCGGCGCTATTATGAGATAGGGAGGAGTGTCTCTGGTCGGCGGCCATCTTGGAACTCCCGTATCCACAGTTATTGACATTTCCCTGGCTTTCTACCCACCCTAAGCCTGTCCCCCTATTCCCGCACCCCCCAAAACGCCCCCAAGTCTGTCCCTTACTCCTGCACCCCATTTAAATCAATTAACAAGGCTGAGATAATATCTTCAATTATTATTTCAATTATTATAATAAGGGGAAGGACAACCCATCACAGCCGCCAACCCACTTCAGGTGTCAATGTGCCCTCTGTGTGTCTAGCTGTGTATGGTACCCTTGCTGTGATTGGTTGGTGGCAGGGAACTGATATCTGATTGGCTAAAACATTCGGTGGCTCCAAATTAATACAGGCAACAGTATAGCCATTATTCCTTACTGTTTCCCAGCACACTTTGGAGGAATCAGAATGCTTCAACGAACCAAAAGTGTCCTACGGCCGTTAAAATTAAGTAAACAATGAAATTAATTATAAAATGAGCGGTTAATTAACACAACGGGGTAATTATTGATGTGGTAATTGAGTGGCTGGGGCCCGAAGGGATGTCCAAACCCTTAAATGGATTGACTGGGGTCCGAAGGGGCGCCCAAACCCTTATTAGAGTAAAAAAAAAAAAAAAAAAAAAAATTGTCAAAATTTTTTATTTGATATTTTGAATCAGCGAGTTTTATTGTATATCGAATGAACATTATTTTTCAATTTATCGAAAAAAAATTTATATATAGTATTTTGATTTTTTCGAAATTTTTGTATTGGAGAATCTGAATCAGCGTATCTCAAAACGTGGAGATTTTTTTATTTTCGGCGATTTTGGACTAAAAAAAATAGAATTGACTTTTGGGACTTCGGAAATTTCTTGTGTGGGTCGGTGCGAGAAAGAATGTTTTGACACGTGACTGTTTAATACTATACACACACACACACACACACACACACGTGACTGTTTAATACTACACACACACACACGTGACTGTTTAATACTACACACATTTTACGGTAATTTCAGTACTTTAATGAAGTCTAATTACGATATAATTAACACAACGGGGTAATTATCGATGCATTACACACACACACACACACACACTCTACCGTACACACACACAGACACACACTACCACACACACAGACACACATACTCTGCCGTACACACACATTCCTCCCGCCAGGTCCAAGACAGTGATGTCTCCAAAAATCGCTCTACTTCACTTACTCCCTACGTCTAAACTACAATGCCTAGAAACTTAAATTTAGTTTTGTTCTAAGCAGCAACTCTTCCTCTTTCCAATGAGACCAACCCCAGCTCTCTATGACTCCTGGGTACAAAGATATCATGTGATGAAAATACAGATGTAACTTTTTTTCGGCCCGAGATGCAAAGATATGGTGGGAGGAAGAGATATATGTAACTTTTGACCAGAGTACAGTGTCAGTATTTCACTTACTTCCTACGTCTAAATTAAAATGTCTAGAAACTTAAATTTAGTTTTGTTCTAAGCAGCAACTCTTCCTCTTTCCAATGAGACCAACCCCAGCTCTCTATGACTCCTGGGTACAAAGATATCATGTGATGAAAATACAGATGTAACTTTTTTTCGGCCCGAGATGCAAAGATATGGTGGGAGGAAGAGATATATGTAACTTTTGACCAGAGTACAGTGTCAGTATTTCACTTACTTCCTACGTCTAAATTAAAATGTCTAGAAACTTAAATTTAGTTTTGTTCTAAGCAGCAACTCTTCCTCTTTCCAATGAGACCAACCCCAGCTCTCTATGACTCCTGGGTACAAAGATATCATGTGATGAACAGACATATGTAACTTGTTTTCGGCCAGAGAGCGAGGTGTGTCAGTCCTGGCTTGGTGTGGTTGTTGATGGTGGCAGTATTATTAAATGTCCCCCTACTCCCGCACCCCCCAAGCCTGTCCCAGTATTCCCGCACCCCCCACAAGCCTGTCCCAGTATTCCTATGTGTGTGTGTGTGTGTGTGTGTGTGTATGTGGAGAAGTGTGTGTGTGTGTGTGCATGTGGAGAAGTATGTGTATGTGTGTGTATGTGGAGAAATGTGTGTGTATGTATGTGTATGTGTAGAAGTGTGTGTGTGTGTGTAGAAGTGTGTGTATATGTGTGTGTGTGTGTATGTGGAGAAATGTGTAAGTGAAGTGTGTATATGTATGAGAGAGAGAGAGAGAGAGAGAGAGAGAGAGAGAGAGAGAGAGAGAGAGAGAGGGAGAGATCCGGGCCCCGTTATCACCCCCACCACGCCCCGTTATCACCCCCGCCACGCCCCGTTATCACCCCCGCCACGCCCCGTTATCACCCCCGCCACGCCCCGTTATCACCCCCGCCACGCCCCGTTTTCACCCCCGCCACGCCCCGTTATCAACCCCGCCACGCCCCGTTATCACCCCCGCCACGCCCCGTTATCACCCCCGCCCCGCCCCGTTATCACCCCCGCCACGCCCCGTTATCACCCCCGCCACGCCCCGTTATCACCCCCGCCACGCCCCGTTATCACCCCCGCCACGCCCCGTTATCACCCCCGCCCCATTATCACCCCCGCCACGCCCCGTTATCACCCCCGCCACGCCCCGTTATCACCCCCGCCACGCCCCGTTATGTGTAGAGGAAGAAGGAGGGAGGGGCAGGGACAATATGAAGGGGTGTATGTGTAGAGGAAGAAGGAGGGAGGGGCAGGGACAATATGAAGGGGTGTATGTGTAGAGGAAGAAGGAGGGAGGGGCAGGGACAATATGAAGGGGTGTATGTGTAGGGGAGGAAGGAGGGAGGGGCAGGGACAATATGAAGGGGTGTATGTGTAGGGGAGGAAGGAGGGAGGGGCAGGGACAATATGAAGGGGTGTATGTGTAGGGGAGGAAGGAGGGAGGGGCAGGGACAATATGAAGGGGTGTATGTGTAGGGGAGGAAGGAGGGAGGGGCAGGGACAATATGAAGGGGTGTATGTGTAGGGGAGGAAGGAGGGAGGGGCAGGGACAATATGAAGGGGTGTATGTGTAGGGGAGGAAGGAGGGAGGGGCAGGGACAATATGAAGGGGTGTATGTGTAGGGGAGGAAGTCATTTACACAGGTAACATTGTTTCGTTTGCATGCTTACCAACCACTACCAAACACTGTGGAATGGACCCTTAGTTATATATTGGAGACTTGGGGCTACATGTAATTACCACATTAGGGGGGTGCGGGAGTAGGGGACAGGCTTGGGGGGTGCGGGAATAGGGGGACAGGCTTGGGGCGGGTTTGGGGGGTGGGGGAATAGGGGGACAGATTAGGGGTGGGTAGAAAGACTGTCCCCTATTCCCGCACCCCCCTAACCCCCCCCAAGCCTGTCCTCTACTTCCGCACCCCCCTAAACCCCACCAAGCCTGTCCTCTACTCCCGCACCCCCCTAACCCCCCCCCCCAAGCCTGTCCCCCTATTCCCGCACCACCTTAACATAAAGTAACTTCAAATTTATCAGCGTGATGTATTTACAGTAAGTCAGCTGTTAAATTTCTCATTCCTTCCCTCTCTTCTACCACCCTTCCCATTTTTCTTCAACCCTTCCCATTCTTTTTCCAACCCTTCCCATTCTTCTTCAACCCTTCCCATTCTTTTTCCAACCCTTCCCATTCTTCTTCAACCCTTCCCATTCTTTTTCCAACCCTTCCCATTCTTCTTCAACCCTTCCCATTCTTTTTTCCAACCCTTCCCATTCTTCCTTCAACCCTTCCCATTCTTTTTCCAACCCTTCCCATTCTTCCTTCAACCCTTCCCATTCTTTTTCCAACCCTTCCCATTCTTTTTCCAATCCTTCCCATTCTTTCTCCAACCCTTCCCATTCTTCCTTCAACCCTTCCCATTTTCCCAGCGAAGGAGAATAGGAAAAAGATGGACCTAATTAAAATTTCCGAAAATTTGAGGTCCACTTGTCATCCAAATTATAATGAAACGAGACATTGACGAGTGTGTAAACTATGATAGTTGGGTTTGTTGTTGTACTATAAGGTTATACAAACCATATAACACGTGTAAGACTCGTAAAGAGCTAATATTAACACTAAAATAATGATCATTCGGGTATAGCCAATCAGCGATAATCTTCGAGTATTGATTTTTTGAGGTGGGCCAATCAGAGTGAGTTACAATAAGCGCTTAATTTGAACTGTTATTATGTCCCGTTTTAGTAAGATTTTGTGAATGTGGATACTCAGCTTTTAGAAAATAATGAAGCCTTACAAGTGTGGTTGGTTAGGAAGCTCACATACGAATACGACTGTGGAATCGACCCTTAATTAACCTCGGTGTGGGCTAGGCACGGACGGCTATGTGGGTGTGTGGGTGTGTGTGGAGGTGGCAACTCGACCGTGGGAGGTGGTGTGTGGAGGTGCGTGAGTGTGTGTGTGTGTGTGTGGGTGAAGGTGCGTGAGTGTGTGTTTGTGTGTGGGTGAAGGTGCGTGAGTGTGTGTGTGTGTGTGGGTGAAGGTGCGTGAGTGTGTGTGTGTGTGTGTGGGTGAAGGTGCGTGAGTGTGTGTGTGTGTGTGTGGGTGAAGGTGGGTGAAGGTGTGTGTGTGTGTGTGTGTGTGGGTGGGTGAAGGTGTGTGTGTGTGTGTGTGGGTGGGTGAAGGGGTGTGTGTGTGTGTGTCTGTGGAGGTGGTGTGTGTGTGTGTGTGTGTGCGTGCGTAGAGGTGGTGCATGTGTGTATGTGTATATCTAAAAATTGTCGAAGGGGAAAAAAATAAATGTGTGTATTTTTACCACCACATATAATTAATTAATCCTCCATTCTAGTAGTAATGTATTTATTTACACTTTTTCCCGTGTGTGTGTGTGTGTGTTTTGGCGCTCCTTTGAACCACAGACATTCCCTTTCAGTTCAATTCTTTAATTTTCTGCTTGATTCCTGTCCTTTCTCTCTCTCTCACTGTCATCTATCAAATTCTCACCCTCCCTTTCTCATCCTTCATTCTCTCTCCTCCTTCCTTCTCTCTTTCTCCCTCCCTTTCCTCTCTCTCATTCCTTCTTCCTTCTCTCTCTCTCTCCTCCCTCCCTCCATCTCTCATTCCTTCTCTCCCTCCCTTTCCTTCCTCTCTCTCTCTCCTTCCTCTCCTCCCTTTCCTCTCTCTCTCCCTCCCTTTCCTCTCTCTCTCATTCCTTCTTCCTTCTCTCTCCCTCCCTCCCTTTCCTCTCTCTCTCAATCTCTCTCCCTCCCTTTCCTCTCCTCCATCCTTTCTTCTCTCTCTCTCTCTCCTCCCTCCTTCCTTCTCTCTCTCTCTCTCATTCCTTCTTCCTTCTCTCTCCCTCCCTTTCCCCTCTCTCTCTCTCATTCCTTCTTCTTTCTCTCTCCCTCCCTCCCTTTCCTCTCTCTCTCTCCCTTTCCTCTCCTCCTTCCATTCTTTTCTCTCTCTCTCTCTCATTCCTTCTTCCTTCTCTCTCCCTCCCTTTCCCCTCTCTCTCTCTCATTCCTTCTTCCTTCTCTCTCTCCTCCTTCCTTCTCTCTCTCTATCTTTCTTCCTCCTCTCTCTCTCCTCCTTCCTTCTTTCTCCCTCCCTTTCCTCTCTATCTCCCTCTCCTCTTTCCTTCTCTCTCTCTCCATTTCCTCTCTCTCATTCCTTCTTCCTCCTCTCCCTCTCTCTATCTCCCTGTATAGTTCGGTATCTTTATGAATAATACACAGAAACTGTATATATTATATATATTATTGTAATACACATTATTATTATTAGTTATACATTATTATTAATTATACACTTACCTCTCGACTAAGTTATATAAAATTTCATTTGTTTTTAAATGTTTTTGGTGCAAAAATTTAGTTTTAATAAATCATAATTCCATAAAATTCAACATCTATTGGTACTAGCAGACAGTCTGTTTGAATGCCCAGTCTGGAGATAATAGCAATAATTATAATAATAGTAGGTATAATAATTCTGTAACTGTCAAAATTATTGTTTGTTTTTGGTTGATTTTAATCAATTCAGGCATTTTATATAACTACAGAATGTTTAAAAAAATAGCAAATAAAAGTCTGCATATATTAATATTAGTAGATAGCCTGTTTAACAGCCCAGTTAGCGGAAATGCGCACTAACGTCGACTCAAATTTTCTAATCTGGACTAAAATTTTTCAAATTTTATTTTAGTTTTTGAATGTTCTTGGTTGACATGAATGCTGTAGACTAATTTTGATTTTGTCAGCAAATAGCCCATAATATTCCACATCTATTGGTGATAGCAGATAGTCTGTTTAATTGATCAGGTAGTGGAAATTCGCACTAATGGCGACTCCATTTTACAATCTGGACTAAGTTATATAAAATTTCATTTTAGTTTTTAAATGTTTTTGGTTGATTAGAATGCTGTAGTCTAATTCTGATTAGGTCCAAAAATAGCCCATAATATTCAGCATCTCTTGGTATTAGCAGATAGTCTGTTTGAAGGCTCAGTCTGGAGATAATAGCAATAATATTAATAATTGTAGGTAGAATTATGCATTTGATATCAAAATTTTGGTTAGATTTAGGTTGATTTTGGTTGATTTGGTAGCTTCAACTAACTTCAGACAGCTTCAAGAAATAGCCCATAAAATTCTGCATCTATTGGTACTAGCAGATAATCTGTTTGATAGCCCAGTTAGTTAAAATTCGAATTAAAAGGCGACTCTATTTTTTCCATCTGGAGAAAGTTTTATCATATTTCATTTTCGTTTCAAAAGGCAAACTGTATACCCTTACACTTTCTAGCTTGATAAATAAAAATGGCCAAATCTTAACTCTTTCTATCTGTCACTGTAATTCCTGCACACATGATCCATTTACACACACACATAGCCTCATGCCACTTCTATACAAACACACCAACAATAACACACACACGTGTAAACATACCTTATGTAGAAGCTCCTCAAACACACACTGTACACCGTGTCTGGTCTTGGCTGAACATCAATGAATACCATACAGTGTGTCCAAACCAGTTGGATTCTCACTTCTCTTGTAACCTTCATCTTGTCCTGAAATAATAATAATAATAATAATAATAATAATAATAATAATAATAATAATAATAATAATAATAGTAGTAGTAGTAGTAGTAGTAGTAGTAGTAGTAGTAGTAGTAGTAGTAGTAGTAGTAGTAGTAGTAGTAGTAGTAGTAGTAGTAGTAGTAGTAGTAGTAGTAGTAGTAGTAGTAGTAGTAGTAGTAGTAGTAGTAGTAGTAGTAGTAGTAGTAGTAGTAGTAGTAGTAGTAGTAGTAGTAGTAGTAGTAGTAGTAGTAGTAGTAGTAGTAGTAGTAGTAGTAGTAGTAGTAGTAGTAGTAGTAGTAGTAGTAGTAGTAGTAGTAGTAGTAGTAGTAGTAGTAGTAGTAGTAGTAGTAGTAGTAGTAGTAGTAGTAGTAGTAGTAGTAGTAGTAGTAGTAGTAGTAGTAGTAGTAGTAGTAGTAGTAGTAGTAGTAGTAGTAGTAGTAGTAGTAGTAGTAGTAGTAGTAGTAGTAGTAGTAGTAGTAGTAGTAGTAGTAGTAGTAGTAGTAGTAGTAGTAGTAGTAGTAGTAGTAGTAGTAGTAGTAGTAGTAGTAGTAGTAGTAGTAGTAGTAGTAGTAGTAGTAGTAGTAGTAGTAGTAGTAGTAGTAGTAGTAGTAGTAGTAGTAGTAGTAGTAGTAGTAGTAGTAGTAGTAGTAGTAGTAGTAGTAGTAGTAGTAGTAGTAGTAGTAGTAGTAGTAGTAGTAGTAGTAGTAGTAGTAGTAGTAGTAGTAGTAGTAGTAGTAGTAGTAGTAGTAGTAGTAGTAGTAGTAGTAGTAGTAGTAGTAGTAGTAGTAGTAGTAGTAGTAGTAGTAGTAGTAGTAGTAGTAGTAGTAGTAGTAGTAGTAGTAGTAGTAGTAGTAGTAGTAGTAGTAGTAGTAGTAGTAGTAGTAGTAGTAGTAGTAGTAGTAGTAGTAGTAGTAGTAGTAGTAGTAGTAGTAGTAGTAGTAGTAGTAGTAGTAGTAGTAGTAGTAGTAGTAGTAGTAGTAGTAGTAGTAGTAGTAGTAGTAGTAGTAGTAGTAGTAGTAGTAGTAGTAGTAGTAGTAGTAGTAGTAGTAGTAGTAGTAGTAGTAGTAGTAGTAGTAGTAGTAGTAGTAGTAGTAGTAGTAGTAGTAGTAGTAGTAGTAGTAGTAGTAGTAGTAGTAGTAGTAGTAGTAGTAGTAGTAGTAGTAGTAGTAGTAGTAGTAGTAGTAGTAGTAGTAGTAGTAGTAGTAGTAGTAGTAGTAGTAGTAGTAGTAGTAGTAGTAGTAGTAGTAGTAGTAGTAGTAGTAGTAGTAGTAGTAGTAGTAGTAGTAGTAGTAGTAGTAGTAGTAGTAGTAGTAGTAGTAGTAGTAGTAGTAGTAGTAGTAGTAGTAGTAGTAGTAGTAGTAGTAGTAGTAGTAGTAGTAGTAGTAGTAGTAGTAGTAGTAGTAGTAGTAGTAGTAGTAGTAGTAGTAGTAGTAGTAGTAGTAGTAGTAGTAGTAGTAGTAGTAGTAGTAGTAGTAGTAGTAGTAGTAGTAGTAGTAGTAGTAGTAGTAGTAGTAGTAGTAGTAGTAGTAGTAGTAGTAGTAGTAGTAGTAGTAGTAGTAGTAGTAGTAGTAGTAGTAGTAGTAGTAGTAGTAGTAGTAGTAGTAGTAGTAGTAGTAGTAGTAGTAGTAGTAGTAGTAGTAGTAGTAGTAGTAGTAGTAGTAGTAGTAGTAGTAGTAGTAGTAGTAGTAGTAGTAGTAGTAGTAGTAGTAGTAGTAGTAGTAGTAGTAGTAGTAGTAGTAGTAGTAGTAGTAGTAGTAGTAGTAGTAGTAGTAGTAGTAGTAGTAGTAGTAGTAGTAGTAGTAGTAGTAGTAGTAGTAGTAGTAGTAGTAGTAGTAGTAGTAGTAGTAGTAGTAGTAGTAGTAGTAGTAGTAGTAGTAGTAGTAGTAGTAGTAGTAGTAGTAGTAGTAGTAGTAGTAGTAGTAGTAGTAGTAGTAGTAGTAGTAGTAGTAGTAGTAGTAGTAGTAGTAGTAGTAGTAGTAGTAGTAGTAGTAGTAGTAGTAGTAGTAGTAGTAGTAGTAGTAGTAGTAGTAGTAGTAGTAGTAGTAGTAGTAGTAGTAGTAGTAGTAGTAGTAGTAGTAGTAGTAGTAGTAGTAGTAGTAGTAGTAGTAGTAGTAGTAGTAGTAGTAGTAGTAGTAGTAGTAGTAGTAGTAGTAGTAGTAGTAGTAGTAGTAGTAGTAGTAGTAGTAGTAGTAGTAGTAGTAGTAGTAGTAGTAGTAGTAGTAGTAGTAGTAGTAGTAGTAGTAGTAGTAGTAGTAGTAGTAGTAGTAGTAGTAGTAGTAGTAGTAGTAGTAGTAGTAGTAGTAGTAGTAGTAGTAGTAGTAGTAGTAGTAGTAGTAGTAGTAGTAGTAGTAGTAGTAGTAGTAGTAGTAGTAGTAGTAGTAGTAGTAGTAGTAGTAGTAGTAGTAGTAGTAGTAGTAGTAGTAGTAGTAGTAGTAGTAGTAGTAGTAGTAGTAGTAGTAGTAGTAGTAGTAGTAGTAGTAGTAGTAGTAGTAGTAGTAGTAGTAGTAGTAGTAGTAGTAGTAGTAGTAGTAGTAGTAGTAGTAGTAGTAGTAGTAGTAGTAGTAGTAGTAGTAGTAGTAGTAGTAGTAGTAGTAGTAGTAGTAGTAGTAGTAGTAGTAGTAGTAGTAGTAGTAGTAGTAGTAGTAGTAGTAGTAGTAGTAGTAGTAGTAGTAGTAGTAGTAGTAGTAGTAGTAGTAGTAGTAGTAGTAGTAGTAGTAGTAGTAGTAGTAGTAGTAGTAGTAGTAGTAGTAGTAGTAGTAGTAGTAGTAGTAGTAGTAGTAGTAGTAGTAGTAGTAGTAGTAGTAGTAGTAGTAGTAGTAGTAGTAGTAGTAGTAGTAGTAGTAGTAGTAGTAGTAGTAGTAGTAGTAGTAGTAGTAGTAGTAGTAGTAGTAGTAGTAGTAGTAGTAGTAGTAGTAGTAGTAGTAGTAGTAGTAGTAGTAGTAGTAGTAGTAGTAGTAGTAGTAGTAGTAGTAGTAGTAGTAGTAGTAGTAGTAGTAGTAGTAGTAGTAGTAGTAGTAGTAGTAGTAGTAGTAGTAGTAGTAGTAGTAGTAGTAGTAGTAGTAGTAGTAGTAGTAGTAGTAGTAGTAGTAGTAGTAGTAGTAGTAGTAGTAGTAGTAGTAGTAGTAGTAGTAGTAGTAGTAGTAGTAGTAGTAGTAGTAGTAGTAGTAGTAGTAGTAGTAGTAGTAGTAGTAGTAGTAGTAGTAGTAGTAGTAGTAGTAGTAGTAGTAGTAGTAGTAGTAGTAGTAGTAGTAGTAGTAGTAGTAGTAGTAGTAGTAGTAGTAGTAGTAGTAGTAGTAGTAGTAGTAGTAGTAGTAGTAGTAGTAGTAGTAGTAGTAGTAGTAGTAGTAGTAGTAGTAGTAGTAGTAGTAGTAGTAGTAGTAGTAGTAGTAGTAGTAGTAGTAGTAGTAGTAGTAGTAGTAGTAGTAGTAGTAGTAGTAGTAAAAAAAATATGAAATAATAGTAATAAATTATAATAAATTATACTATATAAATAATAATAATAATGTTGTTGTTTTTCCTTCAGAGTGGACACACATATATACACTTTGGACACACACACACACACACATACACTTTGGACACACACACATACACTTTGGACACACACACACACACTTTGGACACACACATACACTTTGGACACACACACACACACTTTGGACACACACATACACTTTGGACACACACACACACACACACACACTTTGGACACACACACACATACAAAATAATAATAATAACATTGTTGTCATTTTTCCTTCAGAGTGGTAACCCAGCAGCAGGCAAGCCATGGACCTGGACCTCTCCCTTACCTAAGCTCACCCCGATTGGTCCGGTCAGGTCACGTGAGTATTTGAGCGACATTAACCTTGTTCCGTCCGACACCTTTGGATATTTCGTTTTCGCGTGCGGGTACAGCCACAATCAAAATAATATCCGCCGACACTTTCCTCCCATCGTAGTAAATATCTTGGTAATAAAGAACAACACGTGTATGATTTTGCAGCACCTCATAATAATAATAATAGTAATAATATCCACCAACACTTTCCTTCCATCGTAGTAAATATCTTGGTAATAAAGAACAACACGTGTATGATTTTGCACCACCTCATAATAATAATAATAGTAATAATATCCACCAACACTTTCCTTCCATCGTAGTAAATATCTTGGTAATAAAGAACAACACGTGTATGATTTTGCACCACCTCATAATAATAATAATAGTAATAATATCCACCAACACTTTCCTTCCATCGTAGTAAATATCTTGGTAATAAAGAACAACACGTGTATGATTTTGCACCACCTCATAATAATAATAATAGTAATAATATCCACCAACACTTTCCTTCCATCGTAGTAAATATCTTGGTAATAAAGAACAACACGTGTATGATTTTGCAGCACCTCATAATAATAATAATAGTAATAATATCCACCAACACTTTCCTTCCATCGTAGTAAATATCTTGGTAATAAAGAACAACACGTGTATGATTTTGCACCACCTCATAATAATAATAATAGTAATAATATCCACCAACACTTTCCTTCCATCGTAGTAAATATCTTGGTAATAAAGAACAACACGTGTATGATTTTGCAGCACCTCATAATAATAATTGAGGGGGTTGAGTTGACGTAAGGTGTTGTTGTTGTAAGATTATATTTTGATATGATACGGATTTATTGGCACGATGGAAGGAAAAAAAGTGTCGGCGGTTATTTGATCGTGGCTGTACATGTGAATATATATGGATGAAGTTATGTGGATGAACGAAATGATATGGAATGGTCACAGCTGGCCCGCTAATTCTCAGACTTCCACCTCCCCCTCCTCCCCCCGGTCAGGTCAGGTCGCGTAAGTATTTGAGCGACATTAATAATTAAGGTGGTCATTCTTTTTTGGTAAATCTGGAATAACTTGATCCCTCCAAAGTATGCCAGGAAACGGAACCGACCGGATTAGTTAAGAGAAATAATGGTGTTCTGTTGCTTGGAATAGTTTGGAAGAATCATTTGCTCCAGTCTGTTGGTAAATCCGGAGTAAATGATTCCTCCAAACTATTCCAAGCAACAGAACACCATTATTTCTCTTAATTAATCTGGTCCTGTTTCCTGGCATACTTTGGAGGAATCAAGTTAGTCTAGTATATCAAAAGTGTACTATTCCCTTTGAGGTGGTAATTCTTTTATGGTACAGCCGACAGCATAAATTCGTGTCCATCTCATGTACTTAATGTTGCTAAAATGACCAGATAGTTGCATTAACACTTACAGAACTTATTGTGGGAGGAGAGGAAGCAACTGAACACATCATGGCCCCATCAAGAATTAAGTACCATATTGACACCATACTAACCTAACCTAACCTAACACTAACTTAACCTAACCTAACACTAACCTAACTTAACCTAACACTAACTTAACCTAACCTAACACTAACCTAACCTAACACTAACCTAACCTAACCTAACCTAACACTAACCTAACCTAACACTAACCTAATCATAACAATATTATTACGATAACTAATTAAATTAACACTTACAGAACGTATTGTTGGAGGAGAGGAAGCAACTGAACACTCATGGCCCCATCAAGAATTAAGTACCATATTGACACCATATTAACCTAACCATAACAATATTATTACGATAACTAATTAAATTAACACTTACAGAACGTATTGTTGGAGGAGAGGAAGCTGCTGAACACTCATGGCCGCATCAAGTTGGTTTGTTCTTCAGTGGTGGTTGGTTCTGTGGTGGCTCCCTCATCTCAGATCAATGGGTCCTCACTGCTGCTCACTGCACTGATGGGTAAGTTGGGTTAGGTTAGGTTGGGTTGGATTGGTTGTGAGGTGATGTGAGGTGAGGTGAGATGAGGTGAGGTTGGGTTGGGTTGGTTGTGAGGTTAGGTTAGGTTGGGTTGGGTGTGAGGTTAGGTTAGGTTAGGTTAGGTTAGGTTAGGTTGGGTTGGGTTGGGTTGGGTTGTGTTGTGTTGTGAGGTTAGGTTGGGTTGGGTTAGAGGTTAGGTTGGGTTGGGTTGGGTGTGAGGTTAGGTTAGGTTAGGTTAGGTTAGGTTAGGTTGGGTTGGGTTGGGTTGGGTTGGGTTGTGTTGTGTTGTGAGGTTAGGTTGGGTTGGGTTAGAGGTTAGGTTGGGTTGGGTTAGAGATTGGGTTACTATCAATTTACACTCTTTATTTTGAGTTTGAAATGAAGTGTGTAATAAATGTATGTCATGTTGAACACATTATAATATTCACTAGATTACACTACCCAATGGGGCTGACTTTATTATCTGTGAATATCAGCCATCCCCAACAGGGCTACAAAAAAAAAAAAAAAAAATAATGTTGTAGGATCTGGTCATTTTCTATTGGATTTGACAACATCTGCCCACATGGATTAATAATCTATGTGAGGTGTACTGCAACCAGAGGCTATTTTTTTTTTTTTCCACTGGTGTGTGGACCGCCAGCACACACGGGGTACATTTCCCTTTGTACAGTCGGTGTCAAATATAATCATACATATAGGGGTAACTCACGTAAGAGTTTGACAGCTTCCCTCTGTTCCTTAGATGATAAACTTTACAATAAATAGGTTAACCACCATCTTTTACTTTAATACAAGCAACTACACACTACATAACACAATAACATCATATGTGAAAGTGAAAACATTGGAAAGTAAATTGTTTGAGATACCCATATGTGGATGATTATTATTGACCACGACTGTATGTAGCAGTGTAAACTCCCTCCCCCCTTATGGTGCCTTCAGGGCTGGTCTCATGGAAGGTGCAGCACCACTTATACCTCTTGTGGTAACATGGACTTGTGCCCACACCACTGGCTGAGGGATCAAACACCTTCCCACCAATGAGGCCCCCAGACTCCCTGGTCCAGTAAGCTGTGATCCCATCTTCCTGGGATGTACTTAGGTAACCCAGGCATATAGGGTACATACACACATAATACCAGTGTACTGTACAATAATTACATCTGGATCAACAAACATCACTTTACCTTGATAAAATATAAGTGACATATACAGTCGCGGTCAAAAATAATCATCCATATAGGAGTAACTCACGTAAAATTTTGACAGCTTCCCTCTGTTCCTTAGCTGATAAACTTTCCAATAAATAGGTAAAGTACCATAATTTAATTTAATACAAACAGCTACACACTACTTAAAACAATAACACACACACACACGTTAACTACCATCTTTTAATTTAATACAAGCAGCTACACACTACTTAAAACCATAAAATTATATGTGAACATGAAAACATTACACAGTAAATTGTTAAAGTTACCCATATGTGGATGATTATTATTGACCGCGACTGTATATTACATTCATTACAGTGGTGAGTATGTAGATGTTGTAATGGGAGCACATAACATCCGACAGAATGAAGAGAATGTTGTAATGGGAGCACATAACATCCGACAGAATGAAGAGAGTCAAGTGACAGTGAGGTCTGACACACTTATGACCCATGAAGATTATAACTCCTTCTCTCTGCATAACGACATTGGTCTTATTCAGTTGCCGAGCCCCATCATATTCAGTAAGTATTATAATTATTATTGTACAGCCACAATCAAATATCCACCCACACTTTCTTTCCATCGTAGTAAATATCTTGGTAATAAAGAACAACATGTGTATAAATTTGCAGCACCTCATAATAATAATAATAATAATAATAATAAAAATAAAAATAATAATAATAATAACAATAACAATAACAATAACAATAATAATAATAATAATAATATCCACCAACACTTTCCTTCCATCGTAGTAAATATCTTGGTAATAAAGAACAACACGTGTATAATTTTGCAGCACCTCATAGTAATAATTGAGGGGGTTGAGTTGACGTAAGGTGTTGTATGATTGTATTTTGATATGATACTGATTTATTTGCAAAATGGAAGGAAAGTGTCGGTGGTTATTTGATTGTGGCTGTACAGTTGAGCAAGCACACACACACACACACACTACAACGAAAATAGCAAGCAAGCACAAACACACACACACACACACACTACAACGAAAATAAGCACACACACACACACACACTACAGCAAAAATAAGCACACACACACTACAACGAATATAAGCAAGCAAGCACATACACACACACACACACACACAACGAAAATAGCAAGCAAGCACAAACACACACACACACTACAACGAAAATAAGCACACACACACACACTACAGCAAAAATAAGCACACACACACACACACACTACAACGAATATAAGCAAGCAAGCACATACACACACACACACACACAACGAAAATAGCAAGCAAGCACAAACACACACACACACACTACAACGAAAATAAGCAAGCAAGCACATAAACACACACACACACACACACTACAACGAAAATAAGCACACACACATACACAAACACACACACACTACAACGAAAATAAGCACACACACATTTGATTGTGGCTGTACATTGGAGTGCCTCGATTCCTCCAAAGTATATATGCCAGGAAACAAACAGGACACACACATGAACAAACATAATGGTGTTTGTTTGTTTGTTCTATTGCTTGGAAAAATATTTAGTTTGGAGGAATCGTTTGCTCCAGATTCACCGACAACGAATTCGATCCCTTATTAATTAATATATTATTTTGAACCTTACAGATGACAATATCCGGTCTGTGGCGTTGGCATCACTTGACCCCGGTGTTGGTACCACTGTCACTCTTACTGGTTGGGGGAAGAAATCTGATCGTAAGTCTTGGTAACACTTTCTGTAATATAAAAATAATAATAATAATAATAATAAGTCCTGGTAACACTTTATATCATATAATAATAATAAGTCTTGGTAACACTTTCTATAATATAATAATAATAATAATAGTAAGTCCTGGTAACACTTTCTATAGATAATATATCATCTCCTTCCCTTCCTTTTGTCCTTCCCTCCCTTTCGTCTTTCTCTCCTTCCCTTCCTTTCCTCCTTCTCTCCCTTTCATCATTCCCTCCCTTTCGTCTTTCTCTCCTTCCTTTCCTTTCCTTCCTTTTCTCCCTTTCGTCTTTCTCTCCTTCCTTTCCTTTCCTTCCTTCTCTCCCTTTTGTCTTTCTCTCCTTCCTTTCCTTCCTTCTCTCCCTTTTGTCTTTCTCTCCTTCCTTTCCTTTCCTCCTTCCCTTCCTTTCCTTTCTGTTGTGATATGCAAGGACACACACACACACACAAGTATTTAATTAATGGTGATAAGTTATGGTGTTATTTTCTATATAAGATAAGGCAAAGGTGTCTGTAGTGTAAGTATTTAATTAATGGTGATAAGTTATGGTGTCATTTTCTATATAAGATAAGGCAAAGGTGTCTGTAGTGTAAGTATTTAATTAATGGTGATAAGTTATGGTGTCATTTTCTATATAAGATAAGGCAAAGGTGTCTGTAGTGTAAGTATTTAATTAATGGTGATAAGTTATGGTGTCATTTTCTATATAAGATATTAGTGTTCCAGCAGACCGGGGAGGGCATGAGACCTTCGGGTTCTTCGTTAGCCGCCCTTGAGAGTGGCCCTTAGCCGCCCTTGAGAGTGGCCCACCAACACTACCCTATGGAGAATTGGAGGCCTACGGTCCCTCTTGTCCAAGGGAATAGAATAATTAGATTCGGGATCAAATTTCACCCATCAACTGATTTAGTTTCATTAAATTCAGACAACTTACAAATTTGTGTGTTTATATATTGTAGGTTATATTAATGTGTTACAATGTGTTACAAGGTGATGAATTGGAATGGTGTTACTGCTGGTGTTACTTCCTTTGTGTTACTGTTGGTGTTACTATAAGTACAGTACAGTAATATTAATGTGTTACAATGTGTTACAAGGTGATGAATTGGAATGGTGTTACTGCTGGTGTTACTTCCTTTGTGTTACTGTTGGTGTTACTATAAGTACAGTACAGTAATATTAATGTGTTACAATGTGTTACAAGGTGATGAATTGGAATGGTGTTACTGCTGGTGTTACTTCCTTTGTGTTACTGTTGGTGTTACTATAAGTACAGTACAGTAATATTAATGTGTTACAATGTGTTACAAGGTGATGAATTGGAATGGTGTTACTGCTGGTGTTACTTCCTTTGTGTTACTGTTGGTGTTACTATAAGTACAGTACAGTAATATTAATGTGTTACATGTGTTACAAGGTGATGAATTGGAATGGTGTTACTGCTGGTGTTACTTCCTTTGTGTTACTGTTGGTGTTACTATAAGTACAGTACAGTAATATTAATGTGTTACAATGTGTTACAAGGTGATGAATTGGAATGGTGTTACTGCTGGTGTTACTTCCTTTGTGTTACTGTTGGTGTTACTATAAGTACAGTACAGTAATATTAATGTGTTACAATGTGTTACAAGGTGATGAATTGGAATGGTGTTACTGCTGGTGTTACTTCCTTTGTGTTACTGTCGGTGTTACTATAAGTACAGTACAGTAATATTAATGTGTTACATGTGTTACAAGGTGATGAATTGGAATGGTGTTACTGCTGGTGTTACTTCCTTTGTGTTACTGTTGGTGTTACTATAAGTACAGTACAGTAATATTAATGTGTTACAATGTGTTACAAGGTGATGAATTGGAATGGTGTTACTGCTGGTGTTACTTCCTTTGTGTTACTGTTGGTGTTACTATAAGTACAGTACAGTAATATTAATGTGTTACAATGTGTTACAAGGTGATGAATTGGAATGGTGTTACTGCTGGTGTTACTTCCTTTGTGTTACTGTTGGTGTTACTGTCAGTGTTACTATAAGTACAGTACAGTAATATTCACGTGTTACTTGTGTTACAGGGTGATTCTGGTGGACCCATGAACTGGAATGGTGTTACAGCTGGTGTTACTTCCTTGGTGTTACTGTTGGTGTTTATATAAGTACAGTACAGTAATATTCACGTGTTACATGTGTTACAGGGTGATTCCGGTGGACCCATGAACTGGAATGGTGTTACAGCTGGTGTTACTTCCTTGGTGGCTTCGGCTGGGTGTGAGTCTGGTCTACCCCATGGCTTCACTAGTGAGTCTGGTCTACCCCATGGCTTCACTAGGGTCACTTACTTCCTGGACTGGATTCAGGCCAACTCTGGCATCACTCCCTTAGTTAATTAGGAGGGAAAGTTTTGTGTTAGTAAATCTGGAGCAACTGAATCCTCCAAACTATTCCAAGCATCACAAAAAACACCATTATTTTTTGCTCTTCTGCTCCAGCTGTTTCCTAGCATATTTTTTTGGAGGAATCAAGGCACTCCAATATACCAAAATGGAATTACCTATCTTAAACTCAACCAGCTTATTATTATTATTTACTTCAGTATAAATCACACATAAATAAATATCCATATGATTCCTGTATAAAACTGAATCATACATAAATAAATATCCATATGATTCCTGTATAAAACTGAATCATACATAAATAATATCCTTATGATTCCTGTATAAAACTGAATCATACATAAATAATATCCTTATGATTCCTGTATAAAACTGAATCATACATAAAAAACTGAATCATACATAAATAAATATCCATATGATTCCTGTATAAAACTGAATCATACATAAATAATATCCTTATAATTCCTGTATAAAACTGAATCATACATGAATAATATCCTTATGATTCCTGTATAAAACTGAATCATACATAAATAAATATCCTTATAATTCCTGTATAAAACTGAATCATACATAAATAAATATCCTTATAATTCCTGTATGACTGAAAATATAATGATTACCAACAACAACTAACTTGATCTTTTCTTTAATTAACATCAATGGAAAAAGTATTTGTTTGAAGGAAAAAAAAAAAAAAAAAAATCACATTCTTTCTATCATCCAAACGTTTGATAATGAGGACATACATACATACATACACTTAGGGAAAGAAAAAAAAAAAAAAAAAAAAAGAGAGAGAGAGAGAAGCTTATTATTAGACATTTCAATAAACCCAACAATATTTTTATTAATTAATTAAAGGGGAAGTACAAATTTGCTACAGATTTACCAACATTGTACTTACCAAACCTTGAAAGTACCTACAATAAATTGTTACCGTGTACAGTCGCGGCACATAGTCCTTGACCAGGGTGTAAGGAGGGGATGTCTGTTCGAGGACTATGTGCCACGACTGTACATACAAGCGAGTCTGTTCACCGATGCTAGTAACACCTGTCTGTCCCTATTGTTAATGGGGTGTGGGAATAGGGGGGGGGGGGGACAGGCTTGGGGGGGGGGAGATAAGGGGGTGCGGGAGTAGCGGGACAGGCTTGGGAGGGGGGGGGGGTCAGGGGGTTGCGGGAACAGGGGTCAGGCTTTCTACCCCCCCCCCAAGCCTGTCCCCCCCCCCCCCCACCAAGCCTGCCCCCTACTCCCGCACCCCCCTAAACCAGGAAACATGACCAGATGGACAAAAATAATGGTGTTCTGTTGCTTGGAATAGTTTGGAGTAACCTGTTGATAAATGTGGAGCAAATGAATCCTCCAAACTATTCCAAGCAACAAGAGAACACCATTATTTTTGTGCATCTGGTGCTGTTTCCTGGTTTAACAACAGGGATAGACAGTTGTTAATAACATCGGTGAACAGATTCCCTTGTATGTACACGGTAACAATTTATTGTAGGTGCTTTCAAGGTTTGGTAAGTACACTTGTTGTACCTGGACTCAGTTAGCAAGGGAGGCGAGCACCTTGTAGAGGAGAGTCTGGTCTGTCGTGGTCGAGTACAGCAGCATGGCGTCTGGAGCAGGCGAGGAGAGGTGAGGTGAGTCCAGGTGAGGAACTAGCAGGAGAGGTGAGTCCAGCAGGTGAGCAACTAGCAGGAGAGGTGAGTCCAGGTGAGCAACTAGCAGGAGAGGTGAGTCCAGCAGGTGAGCAACTAGCAGGAGAGGTGAGTCCAGGTGAGCAACTAGCAGGAGAGGTGAGTCCAGCAGGTGAGCAACTAGCAGGAGAGGTGAGTCCAGGTGAGCAACTAGCAGGAGAGGTGAGTCCAGCAGGTGAGCATCTAGCAGGAGAGTGACCCAAGAAGATTTAGTTAGGTCTTTATGCCAATCGGTATTCTAGAATGGAGGAGGAGGAGCAGGTATCAACAATGGCGTTCCTGGCTTCTTCCCCAATTTCCCTGTAGGCAGTTACTTCCTCTCACAACAGACTGTCCTCAACAACCTCTATTTTCCCCAACCTTTCTCCCCTCTAATACACTTAGCAATTATAATCTTTAAATAAGCTTCTTTCATACAAAAATAAATAACCTTCACAAACATAGCTAAATAATACTAATAATTATTTATTAACAAATAATACTTAGCAATTTCCCCTATTGAATATTGGAACTCTCTTTTTTCCTCCATTTTCAAACACATTCTATTTTCTCTCTAGACCTAAATTTTATAAAAATAAAGGTTACAACGACTGAATAGCCATGAAAATTAAGAAGGCAAATACTCAACAACATTTAGTCACTTTAACATTGATTATTTGATATCGGGTCTCCTGTTTATAAGAATTCCTATGAACCATTTTGAATTTAAGTCCACCCCTTGTATTCCAGCTATTCATCTATATGACAATATTAACACCTAAATAATTACAATTCATTTCAAAACTAAACAGGTAATTATAAATAAACTAGACATATAAATCAAAACATACTTTTCCAATAATAATTACAACGCAATTAATTAATTCCTATATGGTAATATATATACGTACCTCATGTTAACCTCCCACTCTCCATTCTCTCCGTTAATCTTAGTTTTTATCCATTCAGGAGGTGGAGCCAAAGGGGAAGGCGGTGTGGGGGTGAGACCTAGCTTCCCCCACATATAGGTTTTAAGGTTTTTATTGTATTTTTATTGTATTTTAGTGTTTTTAAGATTTTAATTTCTATGACTGCATGTTTTTATATTTTGTGATAATTTCTTTTAAATTTATGACCTTGTTTTTAGCTTTTGACAATGCCGACGGCCCGTGTCCCTCCGGGAATGAGCACTGCATTGGCCTTGCCAGCCATCAGTGGCCCCCCAATGGGGGAGTGGACAGATATGGCTACTGGCGGGGGAGGGTCTCAGGGTTGCCCTGTAGAGGGAGTAGGGAAGAGGGATTGTATGAGAGTGGTAGCTGTGAATGTGAATGGAATGACGGATGTGACTAAGAGGCGAGAGATTGTAGAATGTTTTAAGAAAGGAAGAGTGGATGTGATGGGAGTGACGGAGACACACGTGAAAGGATGTGGAGTGGTTGAGTGTCAGGAAGGAAGGGAGAGTGGACTGTGGGAGGGAATGGAGGGAGGAGTAGTATGGACGGGCATGAATGAAAAGAGTAAAGGAAGAGGGAAGGAAGGGTGTGCGCTGTTGGTGTCTCCGTGGGTGTGGAAGGGAGTGGATGGACATGGGTGGAATGGATCGAGGATTGTATGGATGACTGGAAAGATTGGCTTGGTGAAGTATGCTTGGGTGTGTGCTTATGCACCAGTGAATGAAAAGAGTAAGACAGGGAGAGAGAAGATGAGAGTGTTTTGGGAAGAGCTGAATGCATGTCTGAGAGGAATTGATAATGGAAGGAGAATAGTGATGATGGGAGACATGAATGGAAAGGTGGGAGGTGAGGAAGTGGGGAATATTGTGGGTAAATGGGGTGTAGAAGGAACAAATGAGAATGGTGAATATCTGGTGGATGTCTGTGCTGAGAGGGGGTTGTTCTTGGCGAACACCTTCTTTCAGCACAAGATGATCCACAGGTATACATGGAAGAGAAGGGATGAGAGAGGAGAGCAGAAGAGTTTGATTGATTATGTGGCAGTGGATGAAAGGTTGAGGAAGGATGTGTATGACGCAAAAGTAGTGAGAGGAATGGTCCATTGCTCCGACCATTTTGCGGTGTTGGTGAGGATGAAGGTTAGGGTTAAGTGGGAGTATAGTAGGAGGGATGAAGGGGTGAGGAATAAGAGGGTGGTGGCTAGTGGGAAATTAGATGTAGAAGAGTATAGGGAGGAATATAAGAGGAGGGTGGGTGAGGCGCTGGGGGATGTAAGGATGGGGATAGGTGAGGGAGTGGGAGTGAATGCGGTGTATGAAATGTTTAAGATGAGAGTATTAAGGACAGCAGCAGAGGTAGTAGGATATAAGTCACAGAAGAGGGGCAAGAAAGGGAGTGCTTGGTGGACAGAAGAAGTGAAAGATGCTGTAGAGGATAAGAGGAAGGCATATCGGAGAACACTACAGAGGAATGTGCCGGAAGAAGTGAGAGAGAGATGGAAAAGAGAATATAATGTGTGTAAGAGACAAGTGAAAATGATGGTGAGTGAGAGTAAAAGGAGAGTGGATGAGGAGTTTGGTATGAAGCTGAGTGAAAAGTTTAAAGAGAACAAGAAATTATTCTGGAAGGAGGTTAAAAGAGAAAAAGGAGAAGGAAAGTCTGGTAGTGTGAGAATGAAGAGAGAGGATGGAGTTACTGTGAGTAGAAGTGAGGAAGTGAAAGAAGTGTGGAAGAGGCATTTTGATGGTCTGATGAATGGGGGGACGGGAGGGGAGGCGGTGGTGACATGCATGGGGATGGAGGCAGGTGGTAGACGACAGGGTGTACAGGGAGATTTAGGAAGGGAAGAGGTTAGGAAAGCAATAGGAAAGTTGAAGATGGGAAAGGCACCAGGGGTGGATGGGATAACTGCTGAAATGTTAAAGTGTGGGGGGGAGGTAGTGGTGGAGTGGATGTTGCTTATATGTACATTGGCCTGGAGGCAGGGAGAGGTGCCAGAGGATTGGAGGAGAGCCATAATTGTACCTTTGTATAAGGGGAAGGGAAGTAAGGATGAGTGTGGTAGCTATAGGGGAATAAGCCTTCTTAGTGTACCGGGGAAGGTTTACGGGAAGGTTCTGACTGAGAGACTGATGGAAGTAACAGGGAATAAAGTTAGTGAGGAGCAGGGAGGGTTCAGAAAGGGTAGAGGATGTGTGGACCAAATATTTGCATTAAAATCAATAGTGGAGAAGTATATTGGGAAGGGTAAGAAGTTGTATGCTGCCTTCATGGACTTGGAGAAGGCATATGATAGAGTTGATAGGAAAGCTATGACAGAGGTGTTGAGAATTTATGGAGTTGGGGGGCCTTTACTGAAAGGCATTGAGGCTTTTTATGCAGATGCAAAAGCATGTGTACGGGTAGAGGGTGATCTAAGTGAGAGTTTTAATATTAGTGTAGGGCTGAGACAGGGGTGTGTTATGTCACCATGGCTGTTCAATATATATATGGATGGTTGTATGAGAGAGGTGAAAGCCAAAGTGAATGGTCTGGGGGTGAAGTTGAGGCTGAATGAAGCAAATTGGTCCCTGGTGGCAAGTTTGTTTGCGGATGACACTGTGCTGATGGCTGAGAGTGAAAGGAATTTACAGAGAGTGGTGGACGAATTTCAGTCTGTGTGTAAACGAAGGAAACTGAAGGTGAATGTGGGTTAAAGTAAAGTGATGGTATTTGAAAGAGCAGAAACTGAAGTGATTGACTTTGCTACACCTTACAGAGTGGCTGTACCAACTGGGACGAAATGTGAGATAACTCTGAGGGGTGAGAGGATGGAGGAAGTGAAGGAGTTTAAGTACATGGGTACAGTTATGTGTAAACATGGAAGTATGGAAGGAGAAATTAGGGAGAGAGCAGTGAAGGGTAGACAGGTCATAGGATCACTGGGGAGGATTATGAAGGGTAGAAGTGTGAGTATGGAAGTGAAAAGGGGACTACGAAATAGTATAATCCTGCCAACACTGACATATGCGTCGGAGACATGGACATGGAATAGGGCGCATCAGTCTAGAATAGGTGCTGTGGAAATGAGTTACTTGAGAGGAGCATGTGGACTTACTAGATGGGATGGAGAAAGTAATGAGAGTGTATATGAGAGATGTGGTATGAGTGAGAAGGCAATTGGTATTGAGTGTGGAGTGGTTGAGAGAGTGAAACGTAATACATTGAGATGGTATGGACATGTGGAGAGAATGCAAGGCGAGGAATTTGTAAAGAAGGTGTATGGAAGTGAAGTTGTAGGACCTGGTGTGAGAGGCAGACCACCGGTTAGATGGCAGAACAGAGTGGAAGAGTATGTAAAGGAGAGAAACATGAGGGGCAGAGGAGGGCTTGAACAAGTAAGGAGGGAGTGTTGGAACAGAGTGGAAGAGTATGTAAAGGAGAGAAACATGAGGGGCAGAGGAGGGCTTGAACAAGTAAGGAGGGAGTGTTGGAACAGGGAGAACTGGAGACACTTCTGCCGTGGCCACCCCCTTGAGGGGAGTTCCCGGAGGGAACGAGGCGTCGGAGCTATAGATAGATAGATAGAAGAGAAAATGGCGCTTTTAATATAAAGAGTGACTAATGTAAAAATGGAGTGTTACATTCTTGACAATAAAATAAATAAGAAGATTATACATGAATCCACCTAACATATTTTTATACTCGAATATTTATATATTTAATTATCAATAAAACAAAATAATTGCACAAATATTAGCCTTCTTAAGAGAGAGAGAGAGAGAGAGAGAGAGAGAGAGAGAGAGAGAGAGAGAGAGAGAGAGAGAGAGAGAGAGAGAGAGAGAGAGAGAGAGAGAGAGAGAGAGAAAGGGAGGGGTAGGTGAGGCAGTGTTTATAATTCTGTTTATAATTCTGGTTAGAATGCCTTTTTATTATAATTATTATATATTAAATAAAGTATTGACCTTCAAATTCTTATAAAATTTTGAGAATGTTAAAAAATATTGACCTCCAAATTCTTATAAAATTTTGAGAATGTGTTAAAATATTGACCTCCTTATATTCTTTAAAAAAATTCCTAACGCGACCCTAATAGACTTACAACGGCCGAGGTGAGCGGTGCGATGCCGTGAACCGACCGACTCTGAATACCGTTGACGAGCGTCGACAACTGAAAAGAAATTATTATGATTATTGTTGTTTTTATCATTATTATTGGTATTATTATTATTATTGGTATTATTATTATTATTGTTATTATTATTATTGGTATTATTATTATTGGTATTATTGTTATTATTATTGGTATTATAATTATTTTATTATTATTATTGTTATTATTATTATTTTATTATTATTATTGGTATTATTATTATTGGTATTATTGTTATTATTATTGGTATTATTGTTATTATTATTGGTATTATAATTATTTTATTATTATTATTGTTATTATTATTTTATTATTATTATTGGTATTATTATTATTATTGGTATTATTATTATTATTGGTATTATTATTATTATTGTTATTATTATTATTGGTATTATTATTATTATTGGTATTATTATTATTATTGGTATTATTATTATTATTATTGTTATTATTATTATTGGTATTATTGTTATTATTATTGGTATTATAATTATTTTATTATTATTATTGTTATTATTATTTTATTATTATTATTGGTATTATTGTAATTATTTTATTATTATTATTATTATTATTATTTAACTTATAAACCCTTAATTAGATTTTTATTAATAGACTTTTATTAATAACTACAACTTATGGTATTAGTATAGAATTATTTCGGTAATTTTTTTTTTGGACTATTCTAACACACTTTTCATCTATGGTGTTTCTTATACAATCTTAATTTGGAAATCAGTCTGCCCTCACTCTACTAAATAAATAAATAAATAAATAAATTAATTAATAAAATATTTTGGTATTTATTGAAAGAATTACCGTTTTGTAGCAGTGTTGCCAGATCCGGCTAGGTCCCAGTATTTTGCCCCGGTTATTTCCCGGTAGTTTGGCCAGGTTAGGTCCCGGTAGTCTGCTGTTGTCTAGGTTAGGTTAGGTCAGGTCAGGTCAGGCTAATTTCAAAATGCCCCATTTGAATATGCCCTATCTTGGAAATGGGGCATTTGCGGAGGAAATGCCATAGAAGAAAATAGTCTTAGAATGGTTTAAATAAGTGGGTATTGAAGGTAGAAAAACCGTATGCAATAACGGTATTTCTTTCAATATTTACCAAATTATTTCATTCACTATATATATTGTATACCTATTTTAGTATCATTACCCACTATTTTGGAACATTCTAACACACTTTTCATCTATGGTATTTCTTATACAATCTTAATTTAGAAATCAGTCTGCCCTCATTCTACTAAATAAATAAATAAATAAATTTAATAAAATATTTTGGTAAATATTGAATGAATTACCGTTATTGCGTACGGTTTTTCTACCTTCATTACCCACTTATTTAGACCATTCTATGACTATTTTCTTCGCAAATGCCCCATTTCCAAGATAGGGCATATTCAAATGGGGCATTTTGAAATTAGCCTGACCTTACCTGACCTGACCTAACCTAGACCACATCAGACTACCGGGACCTAACCTGGGCAAACTACCGGGAAATCATCGTGATAAAGTACAATAAATGACTGGGGCAAAATACTGGGACCCAACCGGATCTGGCAACACTGCTGCAAAACGGTAATTCTTTCAATAAATACCAATATTTTTAACACTCGGGTCCCACCAGCTGTAGAATTTATCGTCTTATTTATCCATTTATCGTTATTTATTTACACCACGGGGGTCCTTTAATAACTCATAAACACCTTGAAATAGTCAGGGAATAAATAATAAATAAAATAAAGGCAGTAATAACAAAATAATGATAAATTTTTCCTCTCACCGGATCATTTTTTATCGTCTTATTTCATCAATTATCGCCTTATTTATCCACTTATCGTTATTTATCTACACCACAGGGGTCCTTTATTAACTCATAAACACCTTGAAATAGTCAGGGAATAAATAAATAATGAAATGGTCAATATTTATTTTCCAGTGATAAATTTTTCCACTCACGGGTTCATTTTTTATCGTCTTATTTAATCAATTATCGCCTTATTTATCCACTTATCGTTATTTATTTACACCACAGGGGTCCTTTATATACTTATTAACACCTTGAATAGTCAGGGAATAAATAATTAATTAAATAATGTCAATATTTACCCGCGATAAATATGGAGTGAGTCTTGGCGCCATCATATTTGTTTGGGTCTCGTCAGTGTTACCAGATATGTTTGTTGTTGTGTAGTGCGCAGTGTTGCCAGGTCTGCTTGATGAAATTTTCCCAACTTAAACAGAATTTCCCTTTTTTACCTCAAAAATTCCCTGTTTACTCTTCAACAATCTTTATATAATTTCCCCATAGTTACCTCTAATTCTCTATGCCTAAGAATAATTCCCCATACTTGGCATCACTGTCTCTTGTTGATTAGTGCATAGTGTTGCCAGATAGGATATATTCGCATGGTTGTCAACTTGTCAAACTCATTTACCCCAGCGTGCCATATTTAATTTATTAGAGTATACAGTACACGGGCCAGATAATTATGAACAGATCGATACCACTTATTGGTAAAGGTACAGAAGTGGACCTTACTGTATAATAGATATTTTACTGTCATTACCCACTATTTTGGACCATTCTAAGACACTTCTTCTATGGTTTTTCTTCCTCAAATGCCCCGTTTCCAAGATAGGGCATATTCAAATGGGGCATTTTGAAATTAGCCTGACCTTACCTGACCTGACCTAACCTAACCTAGACCGCATCAGACTACCGGTGTAGCAGTAGGAAGTGGAATGCCACTGGAACGTATCAACTGCGCATGCGTGTGGGCCCAACATGTCATACCGCGCCACAGTCCACAAAACACACGACCTTTGTTATGATAAGACGTCTCTCCCTATGTATTTTATTATGGGAAAATGCTCCGGCAGTAATTTATTTTCCAATTTCGCATTTCGTTTACTATGTCAATATTTATGTATGAAATAGCAAACTCGATATGATTTGCAAGCGATTGGCAACAAAAACAGCGCATGGAATATCCCGAGTAAGGAATAAATGTCATAAATAAGTAGTCGCTGTACGAGGAGGGCATGATGAGCGCTGCTCCGTACCACCACACCCGCACCCGCTCTGCGTACCACATACCTTGATCGCGAGAATGTGCAGTGACAAGCTAAATCATTATTTTCCCTTGCATAATTCATGTTTCAATACAATAAGCATTCAATTATCATTCGTACTTGTAACATACCAAGCTCAATAAATATATATGTCTCCCTCCATCACATCATCGCTGTATATGACTTAATATATGTTACCGATATTCTAGACAAGCTTACATATCTTAACCCTCTCATATTCTAATAAAATATATCAATACAAACTTTGTTGTATATACGGTGCATACAGTATATTAAATTACGGTATAATTTACAAAATTACATGACTGTTTTTCTTCCTTCTTCTCTTTAATTGTCAATTATTTTGTTTAGATGTTTAATTTCATTCTCAAGTACACATATTATACATCAGAACACTACATCTTTGGGTAAATCAATTCCCACACGTTCTATTAGAGAAGCAATTAAGTGAGCCTTCAAGGCTTTCACCATGAACTGCTTTAAACATTTATCTCATTTTAACCGAGAACAAATTTATCTGAAGGGAGATAGTGCATAGCTTACCTCTATTAATCCTTTCAGTCCATGATTTGCTTAATTAATTAAGCAAACAGTGGCACAATTGATGGCCTTATTTCCTAAATATGGATATGTTCCTGCAATTTTTGTTTAGTATATAGCCACCTATGAAGCTAAGAGCTTTCTCTTCTATCACTGTCTTTACCTTCCAAATCGAAATCTAAGTCTTTAAATAAGATACTAGTTAAGCACATCTCCACACCTAGAACACTTTCATCATAGTGTGTATGCTGTTTGTGCAGAAATATAGCCTCAGTATGACTGGTTATGCAATCATAATATTCTTCCCTGCATCATAATTTTCTTCCCTCCAGTGAAAAATACAAGTGTGAAGTGGGGTCACCTCACCCTTACACCAACTGTATAGGGAATCTCATTTCACCTCTGTTGAAGAAGCATGACTCATTGAAGAAGTGAAGAAACAAGAGGTTCTCTCCAGTATCACCCTATAATGAGGCATATTTTAATTTTCGCTAAACTTTGGCTAGAAGTAGAGATTGACAATATTTCAATTCTTAAGGATGAGATGAATGTGCCTGTACTATAATTATGTACAAAAAACCAGTACTGTAATATTTTTAAATTGATCAACCTTGACTATTTTAGGCCTATGTTCTTTTGCCACAAGTAAATGAATACACTAAGTAGCTAGCTGAATTATTGGGCAAATTTGGCTCATGATGACATTACATAATACTATACTCTTTCTTGTATACAGTATCAAGATTAGCATCAGCAGGTCCTAATGGGTCTTATGTCACTCCAGCAGTGTATGAAATCTATGGATGATAGGGGATATATCTGAGCTGTATGAAGTTAAATGCTTGGCAATAAATTAGTTTCAAACAGAAAACTCTTAAGTAGTGTGACAGAGAATGTAGGGAATTCGCAGAGTTCAGACAGAGAAGGGCCGAGACCCTAAGATAGGATTATAAAACTATATTAGTGACAAAATATCACATACAGTATAAATACAATAAGGTAGGGTCTTGCAAAACATCAAGTACAGTATAAAGAACTTTATTTCCTATAATAAATTGTTAATATTGTACAAGACTCAAAAGACATACTTTTATAACAGCTGGTACATTATAATTGTGGGTTAAATCTTAGTGTACTGGGGAAGGTGTATGGGAAGGTTCTTACTGAGAGACTGATAGAAGTAACAGGGAATAAAGTTAGTGAGGAGCAAGGAGGGTTCAGAAAGGGTAGAGGATGTGTGGACCAGATCTTTGCAATAAAATCAATAGTGAAGAAATATATTGGGAAGGGTAGGAAGTTGTATGCTGCCTTCATGGATTTGGAGGAGGCATGCGATAGGGTTGATAGGAGAGCTATGACAGATGTATTAAGGATTTACGGAGTTGGTGGGCGCTTGCTGGAAGGGATTGAGGCCTTCTACAGAGAGGCAAAAGCTTGCGTGAGGGTCGAGGGTGATTTGAGAGAGACCTTTGATATCAGTGTAGGATTGAGGCAGGGGTGTGTCATGTCATCATAGCTGTTAAATATCTTTATGGATGGTTGCATGAGAGAGATTATGGCAAAGGTGGAGGGCCTGGGTGCAAAACTGAGGTTGAATGAAGCAATTGGTCCTTGGTTGCAAGCTTATTTGCGGATGACACTGTGCTGCTGGCCGAGAGTGAAAGGGAGTTACAGAGGGTGGTGGATGAGTTTCAGTCCGTGTGTAAGCGAAGAAAACTGAAGGTAAATGCTGGTAAGAATAAGGTGATGGTATTTGAGAGGACTAAAACAGAAGTAATTGACTTTGCTACACCCTACAGTGTGGCTGTGCCAACTGGGATGGAATGCGAGATAACTAGAGGGTGAGAGGATGGAGGAGGTGAGGGAATTTAAGTATCTGGGAACAGTTTTGTGTAAACATGGAAGGAGAAATCAGGAAGAGAGCAGTGAGGGGCAGGCAGGTCATAGGATCACTGGGGAGGATAATGAAGGGTAGGAGTGTGAGTATGGAAGTGAAAAAGGGACTGAGAAATAGTATAATCCTGCCAACACTAACATATGCGTCGGAGACATGGACATGGAGTAGGGCTAATCAGTCTAGAATAGGTCCAGCGGAAATGAGTTATCTGAGAGGAGCATGTGGACTTACTAGGTGGGATGGAGAAAGTAATGGGAGTGTGTATGAGAGGTGTGGTATGAGTGAGAAGGCAATTGGTATTGAGTGTGGAGTGGTTGAGAGAGTGAAGCGTAATATACTGAGATGGTTTGGACATGTGGAGAGAATGCAAGGTGAGGAGTTTGTAAAGAAGGTGTACGATAGTGAAGTTGTGGCACCTGGTGTGAGAGGCAGACCTCCGGTTAGATGGCAGCACAGAGTGGAAGAGTATGTGAGAGAGAGAAGTGTGAGGGGGGGAGGGGGGATGGAGCAAGTGAGGAGGGAGTGTTGAAACAGGGCAGAAGAGTCTCCTTCTGCCGTGGCCACCCCCTTGGTGGGAGTTCCCGGAGGGAACGAGGCGTCAGAGCTACAGATAGATAGAGAGATTTTAGAAAATATGGACAAAATTAATCAACATTATAATTCTTAGTATTACTGTAAATTTTTTTTATCAAATATCAAATATAGCATTCCATCTCTTGTTGATATATTTGTTAAATTAACAACAAATATCTGTCAAAGTCAAGTGTGACAATGCAGAAGCAAGGCAAATTTACCTGAATGATGTGTGCATCTTATAAGTTTAAGATTATTAAAAATCAATTATATGGCCAAACAGAAGCACAATGTCGTCAATGCGCTAGATGATGGTTAGCTAAATTCCGACCTATGTTTTAAACAAAATAATTATGTATTCTTTTGTTATACGTTATATATTAACTACATTAATAGGCCTCTATACATATATATATATAACAAGTCCTACACACCACAGAAACTGGACATAACCACACCAGTATGTGTCTCCAGACGGATTCGAACCGCTGTGCTAAGACATTAAGCACACAGAGCCTTATGTGCTCGGCCACCACTGGGGGGACTATAAGAGGTAATTGGAGACTCTTCTAAAGGAGGTGTGTGGCTGGGAGTAAGACTCCTGTCCTAGTTTGGCCATCTGTTTTGGATCACACTCTGTTTTCCCCCTACCATTTTGTGTGGTGGTGTGAAGTGGTGGTAGAGATGATGTGTATACATCCTAACTACCCACTACCTTCTACCTTCCACCACCACAACTCACTCTGTCAGGGTACTTTGGCCACTGCACGACGGCGATGTGGTGGTCCACGGCAGTGTATCTGTAAACAAGCAAAATGAATTGGTCCTAAAATTCATCACTGAGGTACTCCAATATTTATAGCAGTGGTTCTTAAACGTTTTAGAGTCACCGAGGTCATCTTTGGCAAGGTCTTCATCACTTATACAGCCCATTGGTTGTATAGTGGATACAGATGTTAACTAATTAATATCTAATCCTCATGAACCCCAGGTTAAGAATCCATTATTTATTGTTTTTGCCTTAAAACTATTGATGTTTAGAAATAAAATGCATTTTTTGTTTACAAATAATGTCAAAGGATTGGCAATACAGTACTTTTTTTTAAGTATTTTTTAGAAAGCTGATAATATTAAAAGACAATACTCAGTGATATAAGTTTTTACCAAAACAAGGCACCTACCAGAGTTTATCACTTCATCTTTCATTTGCTGTTGCACCTTGTCTCATCATGGGAGAACACAGATGAGAATATTCCCAGCTCTCGTCTCTCTCAGCTGCCCTTAAAGATGTAAAGATTATGTTAGCAGTATTCTTCCGAACTGGCCTCAGATGAATGGGCAGACAGGAAACTACTGTACTGTGCATTTAAAGGAACTCTACTTCTTGTGTACAGTCACTACAAATAAAAAGGTAAAAAGGCACAGAGTCTTATCACAGTTTAAATGAAACACCTGGTTACAGAACAAACATTGAATTAAACTATTTCCTAAAAACTCTGGCATGCTACATTTACAGCATAAAAGAATATCATAAAAGTTATTATTTGCAGGGGTTAGGTTGGATGGACTAACAGGAATTGTTTGCTTAAGAATGCATAACTGGGTAATTATAACCAACAGCAAAGAAGCTCCTGAACCAACAAAGACGAAACAATGTTAATACATTACTCACCAATCAGGTCTACTCCAAGTAACTCAAAGGGTTCCTTGACATTAATGGGACACATTTCTGGGGCCTGAATCTTCAGTGTTGTAAACATCTGGCACTGACTGAAGTAGCAATCTGGAAAAAATGGTAAAATTACTGGAGAGCAATACAGCAGTGGGATTAGAGAGTAATGCATTCAATATTGAATGAACACTTTACTAGAATCCCACTCATTTCATATACACTTATCAATGTCTTTGTGTCATGTTATGGTCTACACAAGAAACACACACACATACATAATGCTGGATGTCCTGTGTCATACTTCTCCAATAGGCAATAGTACACCTTGGAGATGTTCTCTTATGTTACATTCCAGCCACTGTGTCCTCCAACAGGACTGCTGTGGTACAGCTTGAAGACTATGGGCAGGTCATCATAATTCCTCAGGACCTTCCTTCTATCTGCAGCTTGTTTGAAATACAGCATCTTGTCTGGAAGTACAATAATGAAAGTTAAACATATGTGAGTTAAGAAATTCCATGTAAAATCCATATCACACTAATAAGTACACACACAAGATTCTCCTCACTTGCTTTTTATAAACATACCAATTTAATAAATACAGTTCCCTACCACTTAAGAAACAAGATTTAATACATTATCAGAATCAAAGAAGTTTGTAACATTTAATTTTCTCATAAACATTAAGAGTTATATTTCCATAGGTATAAACTTATCTCAACTATCCATGTGGGTGAAGAAGTCCATTATCTGTGTACCATTCATACTTACTTCATATACCACCCACGAGAGTGAGAAAAAAAAAAAGAGATGGGAGAGTAATTTCTCTATACCGTACTTGACTGTCTAGTTTCAACACCACAATCTAGAGAGATGTCAGAGAGGGCAGCTCCTACAAAATAGTATATAATTCCGCTTTCCATGTGATAAGTAGATCTTTAATTAAGTAAATAAATAAATAAGAAGAGACTAAAACAACAGTACAAACACTGATTGGGTTTAACCTTAGATGTTTGTCAATTTCATATAAAAACTACTGATATGTTGCTCGCCAAACAGGTATCTAATGTATAATATATTATAATATAACTTGCCTGCTTCATTCCACTCAAAAAATGATGAACGCCTCCTTATACAGTACACTCTTCTCGGCTTTGGTGAGTCCGAGCGAGTGTATATCAGTGTTACAATCACTGTTTTTGGGGGGATAGTCTTTTCAACGGTCCCTCTCTCGTCCTTTTTTTTTTCTTTGTGTTGCCTGATTCTAGTTTTTCTCTTTGTTTTCTCTTATTATCCACATATTATGTAATATTTATTTTATCTTTTCTGTCTCTTCTTGCCTGTCTAGCTCAAACAAAGCTTTTCCAATGATTTTGTCGTTATCTTCTTCAAAAAAGTGTACATTTTTGCTAAATTGGCAATCCTGCTCTCTTCCCGTCGTCACTCGTGCGCCTGGCACCTTCAAACCCCCACGCATGCGCAGTTGATGGGTTCCAGTGGCGTTCCACTTCCTACTGCTACACCGGGACCTAACCTGGGCAAACTACTGGGAAATAATCGTGATAAAGTACAATAAATGACAGGGGTAAAATACTAGGACCCAGCCGGATCTGGCAACACTGCTGAATTCAGGTCCACTTCTGTACTAATACCCACTTATTAATCAAGATAAAACTATTGTATGATATAAATCACAAAAAAAGGCAGTAAATTGTTTGAGATACCCATATGTGGATGATTAGTATTGACCACAACTGTATTGTTCCCTGCTAACACAGAGTACAACACATAACAAAAGAACATCCCCAGGCTATTGTATCAATTCACATTACTTGTGTACCTCTCATGGCTCCAATATCATATATCATTATGTATATACTCTGTATGACTTTCCTTTTCCTAGCCCTAGCTATCATTTGCTAGGTGTCAGAAAAAAACACTGTTCACTTGAAATATATGGTATTTTCCTAATACACTCGACACTTGAAATATATGGTATTTTCCTAATACACTCGACCCTTGATTTAATGGCCCCCCATTTAAAGGATTTCAGATTTAACAGACACCTTTTGCTACCAGACAATCATTATGCATCAGACAGAAAGTGTGTTACTTGAAAATATTCTGTGGACTAACTAGGTGTCAGTGTGGCTGTAAAGGTAAGGAAGGAGGTGTTGGTAGTCCACTGTCCAAGGACCCCTCAATATTTTATCCAAGTGGTGCGGGAATAGGGGGACAGGCTTTGGGGGTTTAGGGGTGTGTGGGTGTTTTTGGGGGGTGCGGGAGTAGGGGGACAGGCTTGGGGGGGGGGTTAGGAGGGTGCGGGAATAGGGGACAGGCTTTCTACCCACCCCAAGCCTGTCCCCATATTCTGTGCCCCCCCCCCCCCAAGCCTATCCCCTACTCCCGCACCCCCTTAAGGGACCCTGTGATGTAGTCAGAAAATTGGAGGTAAATGAGTCCTTCAAATATTATCATGAAACACTATCTATGTGGAAGGAAGCAGCTTGTCTGGTGGCATAGTCAGGAGGAATCACAAGCCTCCAAGTCTCACCAAACATCACCAATATAGAAGCAGCTTGTCTGGTGGCATAGTCAGGAGGAATCAGAAGCCTCCAAGTCTCACCAAACATCACCAATATAGGAGGTTGTTTGGTGGCATAGTCAGGAGGAATCAGAAGCCTCCAAGTCTCACCAAACATCACCAATATAGAAGGTTGTTTGGTGGCATAGTCAGGAGGAATCACAAGACACCAACCAAGTCTCAAAAACCATCACAGGGTCTTTAATTAATCATACCAAAGGTTTGAGGAAAAACTTGACAAAAAAAAGAACATAACTGTATTACTCCATGTTGAACCAGCACAACCTTCCAAGCACTTGAACAGAACATAACTGTATTACTCCATGTTCAACCAGCACAACCTCCCAAGCACTTGAACAGAACATAACTGTATTACTCCATGTTGAACCAGCACAACCTCCCAAGCACTTGAACAGAACATAACTGTATTACTCCATGTTCAACCAGCACAACCTTCCAAGCACTTGAACAGAACATAACTGTATTACTCCATGTTGAACCAGCACAACCTTCCAAGCACTTGAACAGAACATAACTGTATTACTCCATGTTGAACCAGCACAACCTTCCAAGCACTTGAACAGAACATAACTGTATTACTCCATGTTCAACCAGCACAACCTCCCAAGCACTTGAACAGAACATAACTGTATTACTCCATGTTCAACCAGCACAACCTTCCAAGCACTTGAACAGAACATAACTGTATTACTCCATGTTGAACCAGCACAACCTCCCAAGCACTTGAACAGAACATAACTGTATTACTCCATGTTCAACCAGCACAACCTTCCAAGCACTTGAACAGAACATAACTGTATTACTCCATGTTGAACCAGCACAACCTTCCAAGCACTTGAACAGAACATAACTGTATTACTCCATGTTGAACCAGCACAACCTTCCAAGCACTTGAACAGAACATAACTGTATTACTCCATGTTCAACCAGCACAACCTCCCAAGCACTTGAACAGAACATAACTGTATTACTCCATGTTCAACCAGCACAACCTTCCAAGCACTTGAACAGAACATAACTGTATTACTCCATGTTCAACCAGCACAACCTCCCAAGCACTTGAACAGAACATAACTGTATTACTCCATGTTGAACCAGCACAACCTTCCAAGCACTTGAACAGAACATAACTGTATTACTCCATGTTCAACCAGCACAACCTTCCAAGCACTTGAACAGAACATAACTGTATTACTCCATGTTGAACCAGCACAACCTTCCAAGCACTTGAACAGAACATAACTGTATTACTCCATGTTGAACCAGCACAACCTTCCAAGCACTTGAACAGAACATAACTGTATTACTCCATGTTCAACCAGCACAACCTCCCAAGCACTTGAACAGAACATAACTGTATTACTCCATGTTCAACCAGCACAACCTTCCAAGCACTTGAACAGAACATAACTGTATTACTCCATGTTCAACCAGCACAACCTCCCAAGCACTTGAACACTTAACATAAGTGTTGTAACACACCAAATAGTAATGGTACAATTAACAATAACTATAGCAAGTGTTCTTAGAGGGTGGGTTGGCTTTCTGTGAACACAAATGAGAGTGGTAAGAGAAAGCCCATGTCTCCTGACTAACTCAACAAACAATAAGTAACAATATAATATATATAATGGGTGGAAGAGTGCGGGAGTAGGGGACAGGCTGTAGGGGGGTGAGGGAGTAGGGGGACAGGCTTGGGGGGGGTTTAGGGGGTGCGGGAGTAGGGGGACAGGTTTGGAGGGGGGGTTAGGGGGGTGCGGTAATAGTGTTAATATATATATATATATATATACTCACTTGACAGACATACAAACATAGTATAATATACTCACTTGACAGACATACAAACATAGTATAATATACTCACTTGACAGACATACAAACATAGTATAATATACTCACTTGACAGACATACAAACATAGTATAATATACTCACTTGACAGACATACAAACATAGTATAATATACTCACTTGACAGACATACAAACATAGTATAATATACTCACTTGACAGACATACAAACATAGTATAATATACTCACTTGACAGACATACAAACATAGTATAATATACTCACTTGACAGACATACAAACATAGTATAATATACTCACTTGACAGACATACAAACATAGTATAATATACTCACTTGACAGACATACAAACATAGTATAATATACTCACTTGACAGACATACAAACATAGTATAATATACTCACTTGACAGACATACAAACATAGTATAATATACTCACTTGACAGACATACAAACATAGTATAATATACTCACTTGACAGACATACAAACATAGTATAATATACTCACTTGACAGACATACAAACATAGTATAATATACTCACTTGACAGACATACAAACATAGTATAATATACTCACTTGACAGACATACAAACATAGTATAATATACTCACTTGACAGACATACAAACATAGTATAATATACTCACTTGACAGACATACAAACATAGTATAATATACTCACTTGACAGACATACAAACATAGTATAATATACTCACTTGACAGACATACAAACATAGTATAATATACTCACTTGACAGACATACAAACATAGTATAATATACTCACTTGACAGACATACAAACATAGTATAATATACTCACTTGACAGACATACAAACATAGTATAATATACTCACTTGACAGACATACTGTATATATACCATACATACCTTGCTTAGCCTTATAGCTGAGCCTTCTGTGGTGGTGTTGGCCTTATAGCTGAACCTTCATGCCTTCTGTGGTGGGTTGTGTGAGATTAATGATAGGCAAAGTGTACTGGAAATGTATGATAAAGAAGAAATAAAGAAACTACAAAGGTTAGAAAACAGTGTGGGAGCGCCTAGTTATACGCAAGAAACTGTAATAAGGGTAGGATTATGGAGGGACAATTAAAATACTGGCAGCATATTCTAAGAGGTGAAAGTAACATTCTACTGGAGAGTGTGATACAAGAAATGAGGTTGGAAAAAGAGGAAAAATAAGTGGATTGGAAGGCTGTTGGAAGATAGAAGAATGATGGGAATAAGAGGAATAGACATTAACAATGCTGAAATCGGTGAAAAAGTGGGAAAAAAGAAAGGTGGAAAAGTGAGATGTAAGTAAAAGATAGTCTGAAGCTGTATAGAGAGTGGAGAAAAGAACTGGGAGGACAAGAAGACATTTACAATAACACCAAAGCAGTGATAATTATGTTCAAGTGTCGTACCAACAATATCAACTTGGGAGACAGAAAGAGGTTTAGTAATCAAACAATGGAATGTACAGTCGTGGTCAATAACAATCATCCACATATGGGTATCTCAAACAATTTACTGTCTAATGTTTTCACGTTTACATATGATGTTATTGTTTTAAGTAGTGCGTAGCTGCTTGTAGTAAAATAAAAGATGGTACCAAACCTATTTATTAGAAAGTTTATCATCTAAGGAACAGAGGGAAGCTGTCAAACTCTTACTTGAGTTACCCCTATATGGATGATTATATTTGACACCGACTGTATATATAATGTGTGGAAATGAAAAGGAAGATGTCATACACTTCCTACTACACTGTGAAGCCTATAGTGTAGAAAGGAATAAAAACACATAGTGCTACAGCATCCATATATATATATAACTATGATGAAGAAAATATAATTGGGAAGTTTCTATATGACAGCAGTATAATTGACCAAAGCAAATCAACAATTTATCAATTCTGGCAGATAAGAGAAAAAGATAAAAAAGTTTATCTGTAAAAACCGAGTAAAACAAGACCCAGACCATAGACATTGTGAAGTACATGAGGAAGTAGAGTGGTAATTCACAATGACGTGAAGAAAAACCCACTTTTTATAGACAGAAAGTATTTAATATGGATGTTTGTGAGGCAACAACTACCTCCCTCTTCAGATTCAACTCTGTACTGCTGAAGAGGGAGGTAGTTGTTCACTCACAAACGTCCATATTAAATACTTTCTGTCTATAAAAAGTGGGTTTTTCTTAATATCAGGAAGTATCGTTGACCTTATAGCCGAGCCTTCATGCCTTCTGTGTTGGTGTTGGTCTGGGGTGCTGGGTGTAGGGTGTTGGTCTGGGGTGCTGGGTGGGGTTTGGGGTGTGTGGGAATAGGGGGACAGGCTTGGGGGGGGTTTAGGAGAGGTGCGGGTTTTTTTGGGGGTATCGGGAGGGTTTTTTTGGGTGCGGGAGTAGGGGGACAGGCTTGGGGGGTGGGTTACGGGGGTGCAGGAATAGGGGCCAGACTTTCTACCCCCCCTCCAAGCCTGTCCCCCTATTCCAGCACCCCCCAAACCCCACACCAAGTAGCACATCACATCACTTGTGTTTGTTACAGTAGACCTCTTGTAAATATTCATACGTCCTCCATCTTGGTGGTGTGACCTGTAAATATTATTGATTGATATTAGGCAACATAACAGCCAAGGTCATATGGCACCCGAGGAAGAAGGAAAGTCATTGACAAGTGGGACAGTCAAGGGGGAAATTTTGTGTTGGTAAATCTGGAGTAACTGATTCCTCCAAACTATTTTTCCAAGCAACAACAGAACACCATTATTTTGGTTCTTCTGGTTCTGTTTCCTGACATACTTTGGAGGAATCAAGGCACTCCAATGTAACAAAAGTGAATAAATAAGAAATAACCTACTACAATAATATTTAATGTAATATTTAATGTAACAAAAGTGAATTACCTCCTTAAGGGATCTGTGATGTAGTCAGATAATTGGAGTTATACGAATCCTTCAAATATTACTACAAAACACCACCTATATGGAAGGAGCTTGTTTCATGGCAGTCAGGAGGAATCAGAAGCCTCCAAACACACACACACACACACACACCTATATGGAAGGAGCTTGTTTCATGGCAGTCAGGAGGAATCAGAAGCCTCCAAACACACACACACACACACACACACCTATATGGAAGGAGCTTGTTTCATGGCATAGGAGGTAGGAGGAATCAGAAGCCTCCAAACACACACACACACACACACACACACCTATATGGAAGGAGTTTGTTTCATGGCATAGTCAGGAGGAATCAGAAGCCTCCAAACACACACACACACACACACACACCTATATGGAAGGAGTTTGTTTCATGGCATGGTCAGGAGGAATCGGAAGCCTCCAAACACACACACCTATATGGAAGGAGCTTGTTTCATGGCATAGGAGGTAGGAGGAATCAGAAGCCTCCAAACACACACACACACACACACCTATATGGAAGGAGCTTGTTTCA